>NJDC01007366.1:146015-177140 GCA_002245475.1 Calephelis virginiensis
TTTAAGAAGTCAAGTTGACGCCAGACCGCTAGACCACAGAGGCGATTAATCAATATTTGTGGTGATTTTATATTTTGAACCAAAAAAAGAATTTTATTGATTTTTCAATTTAATTGTTCACCTTTAATTGGAGCTCACCTTTAATATTATTTGTTCGATTTAGAACTATTTGCAGCCTTCAAGGTTTGGTAACTAAATAAAAAAAACATCTAACTCAGCTTCGATGTTATTAGAAATATCCATTATTTTCAAAAGAATAGTTTACCCTAATAAACATCTACAATGAACAATAGCAACTTGCGTCATAGCTAGCCGAATAGAATGTATTGAACACATCTGTTGACCATATTGTGTTGAAAGTTAAAGTTTACTCGACAAGTAAATAAGTTAATCTATCCAACCTACTCTGTCCAACCTATAAGTTACTGGACAGTTTAAGTGATGATTAGTGTTACTTGATGAGTGTGAGACGCAAAAACGTGTTTTACTTTGTACTTAACTTATAAGTAGCCTACCTAGAACTTTAATTAGACATTGTGAAACATAGCCTAAGTGAAATATTCACTAAGAAATTAATGTATCGTGTATTTTCTCCGTGCTATTATAGCAGTAGCATCCATAATTAAGCTCAATGAGGGTTTCACTGCTTTACCTAGGACCTTGGTATGACTTATTATTATGACGAAAATGACCAACTAGAGAAATGCATAACGAATAAAAACAATTAATATAAATATGCATAATAATAACAACTAAAATAACTAAATGAATAAATTAATAACTAAATTGATCTCAGTTTGCCGGAAATTTTTGCCGTATCTAAGAAAGTTTTATACTTGACATTGGCTAATCATATTGTGAAAACCAAATGGAAGCCAAATTTATAAGAAAGAAGAAGAAGAATTAAAATAACAATGTAGCAGGTAATAGACAAAATTTACACAAATCATTCGTTCAATGGAGTAATAAAACAAGATCGATTCAAATGGTCATGGTACGAACTAAAGTAATGGTATTTTAATACGGAAGTAAAACGTTCCTTCGACAAGTTTGCTTTATCAACACTTATGGTAGGCCCCCTGCTCACCAGCACTCTTCGTATAATTACAACCCGTGCTCCTATATCCCACACTGGTATTATGCTGAATAGCGGATTTGATATCTCTCTTTCCTATTCTAGAGTGCAACTTATAAGTATTTAAGATTTCTTATTAAGATTTCTTTAAATCAATTTGTCGTTACAAAAACTTATTATTATGTACCGTTTTGCTGTTCAGTTGGCATTCCACCAAGGAGTTCGGATATAATGGCTGCTCAGAATTTTCAATTATTATGTTAATGTATTCAGTTGTGATGAATAACTTGAGATTCCGAGGAATTGTTCTTTTTACCGTAAAGATGAAAGATAATTAGTATTTATTAATGTTAACACTGGGTGAAACTCCATTTGTGTTTTTAACAAATTATAGTTTCTGTGAACGTTTCACAGGTTTTGTTAAATTAAATGAACTAAATGTTTTAAGTAAAAAAGTACAAGTGCGTTTTTAATTTAAAAGTAATAAATTAATTAAACAAATGGTAATGACAATGGTAGTTTATAAAAATGTCGACGCTCATAACTAGCAGGTACTATTTGTATGGTAAATTTGGATACTTTTTTTGTTTGGAACAAATATTAATTCGAAAAATCAATGACACTTTTCGTTGAAAACCACATCAACGCAATCTACGATCAAATTCGAGTCGGAAGGTAATTAGTTCCGTCAGCAGCTGATTAATAGCCTAATCGCGGATCACCACAATTTGCGATCTATTGGATTTTACAATGATTAATGTAACCAGATGCAACATTTTTTTTACTCGCGGTCAATGTCGATGTGTTAGATAAGATAGACGTTAATCTTATTCAGCTTGGCAACCCAACATTGATAACAGCTTTGATGTCTACAGGCGAAATAAGTTTCTCCTTACTATGTATCGGCATTAATCTGCTTGTTTGATCAATGCTACTTGTTTGTCCCAAGCTACTTGTTAACAGAAATAATATAAATATATCACAATCAATAATGAGCAAATAGAGGTACCTACATTTTATATAAAAATGTATACATAAGTGTACGCAAAACGTAAAAGTTGTTATATTTTGATTAGTGATATATTTTTATGAAGCCTTATAGAAGTAGTATAAACATAATCTAAGTATTTTATAACTCTGCATCAGTTTTCCCCTTTCTTCGTGGACTCAAATTTTGCTAAGAGTGTTATGGAACGTGCTGTTTGTCTTAACTAAATTATTACTGTTGATACGTCTGGACAACAAAGTGGGCAGTGACATTTGTTTTAGTTTGGGTGACAGTAATACATACCAAATGAATAGACACGGAATTCAGTTCCAAAAATAAACAAATACCGAAGCACGCTGTTATAAATTAAAAAGAAATCTTTTAAATCGGTTCTGAAATGCCGAAAAAATCAATTAATATACTTAATAAACAAACACACACTATAATTTAGGATTGAAGCAGCAAATAAATTTTGATCATATTTTTTCATAAATCGACATTAATTTACGTTTTAAGTTGACTTTGTCATAGGTCGGCACTACAAAAAATTCAGGAGTCAGTATTTGTAAATCTGATTTTTTACATCTGAGATAAAAAAAAACTTTAGTCTGCCTGATAGTATTTTGGAAATTAAATTGATATTTTGTCACAATGTCGCCAACAAATATTAAAGAGTCAGTAGCGTCAATGCCAACAAATTTGCAAAATGATCTGCATTAGTTAGGTGGTGCTGAACTCTCGGACAGAGACAATGAGACAATGGCGTGTGGTATCGACCAAACATACTATACACGGTTTCGCTTCTTGTCGTTAACTGTCACAATAGCTCTTAGTTTATCGTGTCAATCTAAAAATCAATATCTAAAATAAATGTTTAATTTATGTGATGAACATTTAGATGTCTCTATTTTCAGGACTGGGTGTTTATAAAATGTATTCTGATATCTATTTAAGTATGTCTATGTGTTAGAATCTTACACCCGTAGCACAAGAATGTAATTTGCTTACTTTGTGGTTAGATTCAATTTGTGTACAAATGGTTCAGGGCTATTTATTTATTTTTAAGTAAAAAGTAAAATTAAGTAAGTTTTTCGACATGACTGACATTATTAGAAATAAAGACAATTTTGTTTCTACGTTCACGTGGTCGCCGTGCAGGTCTTTGATTTCAATACGTTTTCGACAAATCTATAGAAAATGTTGGAAATATACCAATTGCAAGTTTTTCCACATTGTGCTCCAAACGTCCATTAGGAACGAACTTGTGTTTTTTGTCATAAATCCAAAAACTTTCTATATACAAAGACTGCACAAATACGCGGTGTAATGGGAGTGGCATAAGTGTGCATAGATGCATAATAAGCACTATTATATTACAATATATTATACTTTCATAAATTTACAAACTAGGGACCGTCATAATGTAAATTTTCATCAAAAATCTGCCTGCACAAATGCCCATATTGTATATTGCCCGTTTAGCTTACTTCTTCAAAATAAAGACTGTAATAACATAATTGCAGCTCTGCCCCCCAGTAAAAATATCTTAAGACAGATGACAGTGAAAATTACTGAAGTAAACAAGTCTTGCAGTCTTCACATCAGTTACCTGTCTCATTTCACTTATGGTATAAGCTGCTGAGCTAAGTTTTTTGGTTAGATTTACTATATGAGTCCCATACACTGCATTCATTCTTCAACTTTATTATATTGTATTGAATTGGTCTTACATTTGAAAAAAAATTGTCACATTTGGTTTTATTCACATTTATTACTAAGTTATTTGCAATAAACCAACTACAAACTAAAGAAATAATCCGTGTCGAGTTTATTTACATTAAAAATTAAGAATGTATCATCCACCAATAGCACAATACATAACATAATAATTACACAAGCTCTGGACAAATCAAGAAAAGAAGTGTCCTCAAAATAGATCTCTGTGGAACACCCAAATGCAAAAATGAGCATTGAGACTGTGTTCCCTTTACTTGATTTTTCTGTAATTTAGATTTTAAATAATATTTAATTAGTTCTAAGGATTTGCCCTTAACACCATAGTGCGCTAATTTTAAACACAAGGGGTCGTAATCAACACAATCAAACGCCTTTGAGAGATCACAAAAAAAACGGTTATGACATCACATGATTGCTCCCACGCTCTCATAGCGTATGGTACTAATTTTATGCCGGCATCTTTGGTTGATCTTTCTTTCGTAAACCCTTAACGTTACTGTGCAATTTTAACAAAAAAATTTTTCGTGCATGATTTAAGTGTTTTTAATAATAAAGTACATTACAATAGACTTTTCACAAATTTAAATATTACAGTGAGTTATAATTGACTTTAAACATAAAATAATTCTCTGTGCATAATCCAAGTGCTTAAAATGTTAAAGTGCATCACAATTGGCTTTACAACTTATAAAAAAAACTCTCCGTGCATAAACTAAGTGGTTTTTTGAATAAATTTAAAACGTATGATTAATTGCTGACTATTTATTTTTTTACAATAATGTCAACGCCTAATGCAGAACAAAATGAATATTTACCTAAGTTGGAAGAATTAGCCAGTATTCTGCATACAGCACAAATAAACATGAGAAAGAGCCCAAAAGCCAGACTCACTAAAGGTTACGTTCAAGCGAGATTAAAATCTATTGAAAAGTATTGGGAAAGATACAAGAAGCCCATGACGAGTATTATACATGTAAAGAGCTATGCCTACAAGGTTAATCAAGTGATCTCTTGTCTCAGTTGGGGGTTACAAAATCGAAGAGTAGTGCTGAAACATCTAATATGTCTTGTCTAGTGGTTCTTTAGATGAGCGCTTATCGTTCTCACGTCTTCCCAGAATTGTGCTTCCAACGTTCTCAGGTCGATAGGAATACTGGCCCACCTACCAAGATTTATTCACAGCGCTTGTTCATAAAACAAATCTTAATGACGTTCATAAGTTATATTATTTAAAAGCAAGTGTTTCCGGGGAAGCAGAATTGTTGTTATGTCATATTCGAATCACTGAAAATAATTATATTAAGGCGTATGAATTACTCAAACGACGCCTCGGAAATAAAAAGTTGATTGTGATTTCTCTTCTTTAATGGTTATTTTATCAGAAGAAGGTAACTTGTCAGTCGCTAATCAAAATAATTAAAATTGATTTTGGATACGACTTTATTGCCTAAATAATTTATATATTAACAACGACTCTTGGGATTCTGTTATCGTGTTTTCTGATATAACAGAAGAACAAGTACAGAAGATGGAAGATAGTGCAAATTGGAAAGAGATAAAAAAGTTCCTAGAATCAAAGGTCCAAACCCTAGAACTTATTACTCCACTTCCAACATCTTTAAGGGAGAAGCAACAACCACAAAAATCTTTCCACTTTACTGCTGCACAGGATGAAAACTCTGCTCATGCTAAACTATTGTCACAACCATTGTGACATTGTAAAGGTGATCACTCCATATATTTAGTGGTAAAGGATTTATGAAACTATCAGTGGAACAGAGACGAGATTTTGTGAAGGAAAATTATACTATTACTCCTTTGTACCCAAGTGCTTTGCACAAGGAAACATAATTCTCTCTTACATGAGGCTAGACAAATAAATCAAGAGAAACATGAACAACCATAGCCGGAACAAAAAATCACACTTCTCAAGACAACAACCTGATCATGAAGTATTGTTAGCTGCAGCACAAATAAGGATTAAGGTAAGTAATCGAGAGAATCGCTTACTTTGTGCATTAATTGATCAGAGATCAGAGGCTTCGTACAATACAATACAATAACCCTTTATTGTGCACCAAATACAGATAAATTACAAATACATCAAATAAAACTTAAATTATAAGATGCACAAAGGCGGCCTTATCGCCAAGTCAGTGATCTCTTCCAGGCAACCCTCAAGTATGGAACAAGATTTAGCAAAATACTGTGTAATGGTGCTCTTTGAAAATATAAAAATGCATCTACTAACAGACAAAATAAATAATCGTAAAAGCAGAAGCCTGTTTTAATTATACGTATTAGAATTTAGAATAAGCAATAAAAGTATTAATCACATTGAACGTAGAAAGTGACGCTTTAACATACTTTTGAAAATATTAATATTTGGAGCTCTCCTGATATCTACGGAAAGAAAATTCCAAAGCCTCACTGCTTGCAAGGTAAAAGAACGGCTATAGTAACAAGTGTTACGAGAGGGATCTTGAAGAGTATAATTATCATTGGACCTCACTGTTACAGATCTTAAATCTCTCTTTTAAATATAAATAGACGCAAATGGATCAAAGCGAATAGAGTACAGAAGAGACAGGTTATGGCAGTTCTGGCGGATGTTAGTAGGCAACCACTTGAGCTTAGCACGAAATTTAGAAACGTGATCATTCTGAAAAGATGAATCTAATACAAAGATTTTGAAGACGCACGAGTTTATTTATTTGCTCGACAGTAAGCTTTACATAACTAGCGTCAGCATTGTCTAAGATTGAAAGTAGCAGGGAATCAGTAAGCATAACCTTGGTAAGAATAGGGAGCAAAAAGCGAAGACGTTTCAACGAATTCCAATCACAAACATTCTTCCTATGACCTCCTGTAGTTCCTTAGTCCAAGAAAGAGTATTATCGATAAAAACATCTAGATTCTTAACGTAGTTACTATATGGGATAATAACATTATTTAATTTTATAGGAGATACACTAGAACAATTTATTTTATTAATAAGTCCGGGGCTACCAATAATCAAGACTCAGCTTGATTGGATTAAGTTTAAGACCAAAAGATATACTTTTCGATACTGACTATATTATTATTATTAACAATAATATCGTTGTTAAGTTCTGAGAGGCGAGACTGGGTGTAGAATTGAAGATCGTCTGCATAAAGGTGGAAGCGGGAGGATAAGAACAGAGTTACAGAATTGATGAATGATGTAAATAGGAGCGGTGATAAAACTCCACCTTGAGGCACACCACTACTGAGAATGGACCAAGACGACATAAATTCTGTCGTTTGAACAAATTGTGTTCGTCCCTGTAGATAACTGAGAAACCAATTAACAGAAGCAGGAGATAAATTGAAACTTTCTAATACTGTCAGTAGCACGTTGTGATCCACAGAGTTGAAGGCATTACTAAAGTCTAGTAAAGTTAACACTGTCAACATCTTGTTGTCCATATAGAAACGAATGTCATCCGTAATCTTTACTAGAGCAGTAGTCGTACTGTGCCCTGGACGAAGACTGGACTGAAGATCATTTAACAAATTTTGGGAATTCAGGAAAGAAGAAAATTGATGATGAACTAATCGTTCCAAAACCTTAGACAGGAATGGGAGAAAAGAGATCTTTCGTGTCAGCAGGAGTACTTGAGCTAGTAGGTTTAAAGAAAACCCACATAAACGGAATAGTCTCTGGAGTACCAAGCATTCCAATAAAATGTTGGTTGGACATGTCAGTTGCATCAAGATTGAATGAACACAAGACAACAACTATAAAAGCGTATGTTCTGAAAAATATATCTACTATATTATCATCAAGACACGTCATGATGGAATGGAAACAGCTTCAAACTTTACAATCGGCTGACCCTACCTACTACAAACTGGATAATATTCATGTATTGCTTTGTGCCGACGTTTTCTGTAAAATTATAGAAGATGGATTAGTTAAAACACCCGACGGTTTAGTGGCTCAGAAAACAAGTTTAGGGTGGATTATTTTGGGGTCAGTGGAAAGAGAAAAATATTCGCAGTCAACACAGAGTAATTACACACGAATGGTTGCAGAAGATAATGACATGTTACGAATGGTCTGGGATACAGAAATAGAGTTGTACAAAGGAGAGAAATCACTTACAAAAGAAGAAGTAAGTGTGAGTGTGTGCGTGAGGAGATCTACAAAAATACAACTATACAAAATGAAAGCGGAAGATATAAGGTACATTTAGCATTGAAGAAACAATACATATGTATGATTATACAAAAAATAGGCCTACAATAGCCTTAATCATTTAGAAAATAAATTTGAAAGAGATCATAAAAAAATTAGAGTACATGAAGATTATAAATGAATATGGAGAAATGGGTCAAATGAAAATATCTGAAATACAAGAACCTGAAAATGCAATGTACTTACTTCATCACGCTGCAATACGCACAGATAAAGACACGACTAAGGTTAGAGTTGTGTATGATGGTAGTGATGGTAGCGTAAAGGATACTCATGTATGCTTTTTGAATGAAACCATGGCCGCTCCTTATTTAGCTGTAAGATCATTATATCAGCTGGCCGATGTAAATTACTTTGTAAATTCGCCGAAACTGAACCTGTAATCAAAAATTAATTTTATGTGGATGATTCAATGACTGGGAATGAAAACGTTAATAATGCAAAAAATATGTATAAAGAAATAAAAATGATATTGAAAAGAGGATCCAAAAATAATTCAGTAATTTGAATGAGGTTTTAGAATATTTAAAAGGAGGAGATAGTACTGAGGACGTAAAGGAAATTAAGTTAGATAATATTACAAGGATATTGGGATTGACCTGGGACATTAAAAATGATATTTTCAAAATACAGTGAACTTACCACAAGTAATTTTTTTCGGACGTAAGACGCCTTTTTGACCCTTTTGGATGGCTATCCCCTGTAATACTTGAAGCAAAAATTATGATTAAAAAATTGTGGCTATGTAACTTGGGACGGGATGATGTATTGCCATGACACTAAAAAGATGAATAGCTGAAATTTCGCCAAGAGTTAACACATCTGCGAAACATAAAAATACCTTGATGTTTTAAAACTACAGCAAAAAAGGACAATGATACATAAATCCACGGTTTTGCAGATGCATCAACTCAATGCTTCAAGACTTACCTGAGAACAGTTGAAAATGATGTTGTACATGATTGCATCGCGAACCAAGGTTACACCATTAAAACAACTCTCTGTTCCAAAGTTGGAACTTTGTACTGCGATGCTACTTGCAGAGTTGATTAATGACATAACGGATATATTTGAGATTCCTAAAATCAAAATCTTTGCTTGGACTGAATCGATGGTAGTTCTGTCTTGGCTTCAGTCGCAACCCAGTTGTTGGCTCACATTTGTTGCCAACAGAGTAGCGTATATTACTCGAATTTTGGACATTGATCGATGGAGACATATTGATTCTAACAGCAATCCTGCTGATGTTGCCACAAGGAAGCTCCAACCCATTGATCTAACTACTCCAAGACATTTATTGCTGGGAGAGCCCCTTATCGGTGTCCCTGGCGTAAATTATAAAACTAGAAATGTCAATCATTTAACATGGTGGCAATTCGTTCAAAAGATGACACAAGATTTTTGTCCAACTAAATATCTCCATTCGTTGCAACAAAGATATAAATAGCAAATCAAGGGCCCAACAGTCAACACCCTCTGTTGGTGACATTTTTATCATTAAAGAAGAAGACTTGCCTCAAACAAAATGGCTGCTGGGCAGAATAAAATATCTTAACATGCGTCCAGACAATTTAGCCCGAGTAGCAGTTTTGAGGTGCAAAAGAAACTATGAACTTAAGCGACCATTGTCTAAGTTGATACCGCCGCGCTCCCAAAAGAAAAGAAAAAATAATTAGTAATTATACTTTTAAACATATTTATATAAAAAAAATCTAATGTTTAGTAATAAGTTAATTATCACATTTGTTAGCAGGTATATGTATTAATAAATGCTAAGACTATCATTCAATGTATTGAAATATAGTGCAAAATGTATTGAAATGTAGTTTCTCGTTTACTTATTTAGAAAAAGCCACTTAAAGCTAGTTTTGTACAATATTTAGTAGATTATTTTACTTTTGAGTTGTATACACTTTTGTTTGAATTTTAAAATGTTTCCACAATTATTTGGATAGCTGATAAACATTATAAATGGTACTTCATTCTGAAAATATTTCATATTAAAAATATTTGATTACTTTTTACGAATGGAATACACTTCTGTTATTTTATTTGAATTTTTTTACACAGCCAGTTAATTTGTGCCCGTTGGCCAATGTAGTATTACTAGTAATAATATTGCACTTCAACTCAAACTAAGCCTATTTGATAAAATAAATACCTACGCTCCATTGAAACCGTAGGGTTGCTATTTTTTCATGTTTTACACATTGTTTTTTTAATGAAATATAATAGGAGTTCTGGCATGATTAACCAATCGAATTGTAATAACTCATTAACAAAACAAAAAAGTTCTGTAATATCATTTCTTTACTTAATTTTTTACGTATTTGATAGCATAATGTCACAAGCAAACCCCTATGATCCGAGCTAACATTTGTGACTATTTTCATATTTGAAACATTAAAGTTTACAAAAACATTGTCAATGCAAGTCGCACTATCAGATGTGACTCTAGTTGGACCGTTAAAAACATGCTTTAGACCAAAACACTTAAAAAGAGATATTTAATTTTGTTTTTCTAACGAATTGTCTAAGAAATTAACGTTGAAGTCACCACACACTACAATATGTTTCCCAGCTGAAAAAAGTTCTTTCAGCACTTCTTCCACCGATGACAAGAAAGACAATCTGATGAAGGTGGTCTGTAGGCACATAGTATTACATGCTTGTCAGTCTCTGCACATACTATTTCACAAAGACGATCTACAGATTTAGCTGATATATTTTTGCAAGTTTTAAATTTTAGACTTCAGCAGAGAGTCTATTATAAAGGCTTGTAACTACCAAATTTTGTACATTAAATTGCATCTTATCTAATGTTAACAATGTCTTTGTTAGGCAAATAATATCCATACCTATCTTTTTTGTCGGTCAACATTTCTAATTCTAATATTTTGCCAGAGAACCTATTTATATTAAAATTTGATTGAATGTAACCAGTTTCTGAGAAGTTTTGTGGTTCTCTGTTGTTCTCTAGTTTCAATTATCAAAGTTATATTTAGAGGTTAATTCTTATTTTGAGTTTTGACTTAACACCGTAATACTGTCGTACATAGTAGATATTGTAGGATTGCAAATTTTAATGGTATTCAATTTTACTCTCAAAGTGTCGTTAGAAATATAGTAAGTTGATAACCTACATAAAGCGATCCTAGATAAAGAACAGTTATTTCTTGTACTATTTGCGCCATTAATACCTATATTATTTATTAATGTCAAAATAAGTAAATACTTTTTAAGACTGTTTGCTAATAATAAAATATTCAGCTATTGAACTATTTAGAAAGTGTTAAATAAAGTATATTGTGGATTAGTACAGTGTTAATTACAATAAAACGTGTGTTATGAATATCATTATTTGATTGAAGTAAGGCATGTTTAACAAAAGAAAATGAGCATAAAAATGTTTTTTACATTTGAAGTTTTCAAAAAATTTAACTTGTTCTATTTTAATTATAAGTTCTCTCGTGATGACCTCTGGTCCACTATTATTACAGCGTAGTGTGTGTAGTGTCTTGATAGCGCGCAGGTTCCCCAACCACGAAGTCCACCTGGGTTGTAATTTTTGGGGTATAGGCTTGTCTCATCTCGTTCCATATCGCCATGTCTCCTGCATGAGCCTAATCACCAGTGTAGATAACGGCGAGATCAGGCCGAGTGTATCGAACAGAGACATAATCATATTTAGGGCTTCTCTCTTCGTAGGTAATCGTGATCGGTCGATGACGTTTGGGGGTGTCTTCTCTTCGTTTAGGTGGAATCCGATGCAATCCTTATTCGCTTCCCATCGGAGGCCAAGTGTCTTCTTAGTGTCTGTCCGTGTGTGTGAAGTGAAATCGAATTTTCGTTTGCAACCATCCTTGTAACACAAAATCCACTTGGCAATGTATATAATCCATATTTTTCGATACGTCCATTGCTTTTTCTTTATTCGGGAAGCTTGTAATATAATCCATCTAATGATTTTTCTTAATTTCTCTCACGGCCTCAGGGGACTTAAATTCGAAATCTTCAGCATTCCTATTCTTGATGAACAACGCGGTACGCGGTGACGACGAACCAAATATCACTGATGTCATCTGGAATTCCCTGGGTGTCGCGTTACCCCGTTCATCACGTCGCCACAGGAATTTCAGCGCGTTTCTGTCTTCTTTTCGAATCTTGATCTGCATAAACATTTTCTTAATGTCGGCTTAGATGGCGCGTGTATTGTCGAAACCGCATGATGACGCCGAGTAGTGACTATAGTACGTCGTGATCGGACAGCAACGTATCGTTCAGGCTCCATCCGTGCGACCTTGCGGTTGCGTTGTAACGAATGTACGAAGTGCGACCCGGTGTTGCAGATGTGATGGCTGGGAGCGCGTATCCCGATGTCAGTATTTTTTTTCATATTTTATTTTCAATTGGGGATCACGATCCGGCCTGCGTTCCAAATTCTGAAGTCGGGTGTAAGCGCTAGTATAATTTTTCGATATGTCATAATTCTTTTGTGTCCATATCAACAAAGTTTCGAAGTGACCGTCGGGCAATCTCTTCGTATTTTCCCTTAGTAAACATAATGCCCGTTCCTGTGTGTCATTTTTCAGTGTTCTAGACTCAACTCGGAGAGTTCCTAGATTAAAAAATGTCTTCATCATATTTTTCATTGAGTTTTCACATATACACAAAAGGCGACTATGTTTTGGTATGACGTGCAACAGCCGTGTAGTACACACCTAGTCGAGTGTGCGATGCAACTGGTTTGTCTTGACGTCCGGTGAGTATCTTCGTCGCTACCAGTAACTCCCAGTTGTCTGGACCGATGAGTAGCATTGTTCACGCGTTCTTGTATACCAGCTGATCTTCACTGCCCTTAAGATGGGTATAGTCTCGAAGATCTTTCTTTAGTACATAGTCCTCTTGGCTATGTCTTCCTCGTATTCGTATATTGACCCATTTGTTGTTCTCATGCTTCACTGTTCCGTTGAGGCCTTGTACCCAAATGTGATCTTGAGTTCCGTCGAGCTTCAATGTTTTGGCGAGGCCTTGGGCCGGTGAGTGCAACAACAGCGATCTTGAGGTAGGCTTGACGGTTTCGTAAACAATCGGCGTTCCTTACAACCTCAGCCGCAGATGTGACTTCAGCAGTAGACGTCGGTGGCAGCGACGGTGGTGCCACCGCTTCCCTCCTTTTCATTTGTGGAAAGCGGTGGTGAGCCATCTCGTAGCCATCTTGTCCACATTTCCTAGCACGACACCCCGCCCCTCCCGACTGTGAATACTACGTAGACAGCGAAAGCAGGCACGGTGTTTTTTCGCTATTTCCCAAAGTTACTAGCGTCGGCATATCAGAAGCGCTTGCACTCAGGTAACTGGTTGTCTACAAGCCGGATATTGTTCATTTTTTGTCTTCACTGTTATTCGTATCTCTTCTTTTTTTATGATATTGGTAGGCAAACAAGCAGACGGATTTCCTGATGGTCAGAAATTCACGCCACCTAGAGACACAAAAAGTGGTAATGATGCGTTGCCAACCTGAGGCCGGGATGTTAGTCCTCGAGCAAAAGTAAGTTTACCAGTTACCTAACTCTCCAAACCGGAACACGTCATGACGTTATGGCGGCCAGAACAGGTAAGGCGGTGGTACCAATTAGGGTGAATCGCTGTGTAACTCTACCACTTAGTCAGGTGTCAGGTGTCACCATAAGCCTATGCTCGCCTTCTACGAGCTACCTGGCAGGAAGGTAGATGGCTTATTCTGCAAAGGAGGCTGGACCAACACGGGGAAAACTTCTTGGTGGACTTCTCATGTTTAACATAACTCAATGTTATCTTTTCGGGATGAGCGTACTTTGTTTGTCATTAAAAATGAAGCGAATCTATTCAAATCCGAAATCCGTTATTCCTGGCGGCTCCTTTTCCTTGAAGCTCCTTTTTATTCTTGACACATTTTCGCATTTTGTAAACATATTTTCCGTTTCGAAATAAGCAGTTGTAGTGTCCATAGAATGCCTACTTATACATAGTTCTTGTAAGAACTTTGGAGCATCCTTACAGCTTGTGTAAGAGCCATGACCACGGAAGAAACATCCACGTTTGGTGTCTGATATGCAGGTCGGGGGTGTGTTTCCTCTTCCCGGTGCTCGCATTATTTTTCCTCACGAGCTCCCTGTCCTTGTCCTTCCGATTTCTTCGCTGGTTCTCCTTTAGGTGCCGACTTCTCAAACCATTCTTAAACTCAGCTTGGCTGCTCCTCTTCCTCGTTGGAGCCCTGGAATGAGCATTGTCACTGCCGGCCGCGCGTTTCTTATCTAACCTTATTTGAGCGAGCGCGAGCGACGCACGTATTTCTTCAAGCTTGAAACCGGGGATCTTCTCCAGGTCTTCTAGGTCTGCAAGCTTCTTTTTACTGGCCCCAGACTGACGAGAAGATTCGCAGTTCGTAGACTTCACAGTGTCGCTCATAGTGGTAGCGGTTACTTCGATGCTTGTCGTTGTGTTTGATTGTTCCGTTGTAGACTCGGACGCGTCGAAGGAGGCGGGCGGGACTTGACTCGGCACAGTCGTTGTGCGTTCGGCACTGACCTCCTGATTCGGGGCCGGCTGGCTATCGGCCGGATCAATAACACTATCGTGTTGCGAACTTGTAACATTTTTTACATTTTAGAAATTTATTCACACCAAATGTTTAATACACTAAACAGAGCTTGGGGCACAGACATTCTATGAACTGGTACATTAGCATATCTTCGTATAGCATGTTCGGGCAGTAGAAACCACCAAAGTAACCGCCGCAGCAACCTCCGCAAGGTTCACACATTTTGATTATATTGTAGTAAAACGAAAGGTTTTCAAAATATTTAGATTCGTAATGGATTCGGATGAGATATGCTAGATTATTTTTTTTTACTTTTAATATTTTACAGGCATTTTCCAAACGAATCTCTCAAAAATGCGTATAACCTGCGCTACCTTCTTCCAACATCCGGCGTTCGAAGGACCAAGTAAAAATAAACATAAAAAAGGGTCGATGAAAATATGCCGTACTGAGATATTTCAGGAATTACATGATCACTATGGCGACAGAGAGGCTAAAGAGGTTCTCCGGGATTGATCTTCTGACTATTGTTCCAGTCTTTCCAGTTACTTATTTGGAGGTCAGACCGCGATTGCTATTCCGATTTTGGTTCTCGTATTTATTGAGATGTCCTGACTGAATGATTCATCATTGCCGAGCAAAAACTGCTGCAGTTACAACCATGAAATTTGGTGATTAGGATTATTTTATTGAGAAAACACCTAATTAGGACAAATTTCGGAAATTCTACCACTAAGATGGTGAATTAGGGGTTGAAAGTTTGTATGGAAGACCGTCATTTTTAAAGTAGAAACATTAAACTTAATTTTTGGGCTAATTATTAGAAATAAGTAGATACGCATTTAAGCGTTTGAATGGTTACATAATAGTAAATTAAACATTTACATCAGTAAGACTAAATTATTTCAAATCTGTAACATAAATATGAAATATATTCGTTTGATAATAAAATATAATAATAAAGCAATCGAAGAAATAGATAACATAAAATTTTTAGGAGTCATGTATGAGTATAGTTTGTGCTAAACTAAATAAATTCCGCCGGGCTCCTTTGTAGAATAGACCATCTGCCTTCCTTGCCAGGCAGCTCGTAAAAGGCGAGCATAGGCTCACCGTCACTAACACCGTAACATCCGACTAGGTGGTAGAGTTTAGCAGTGACTCGTCCGGATTAGTATCACCGCCTTACCTATTCCTGCCGCCATAATGTCATGACGTGTTCCAGTTCGGAGGGTAAGGTAGCCGGTAAACTTACTTTTTCTCGAGGCTTAACATCCCGGCCTCAGGTTGGTAATGCACCATTACCACCTTTGGTGTCTCTAGGCGGCGTGAATTTCTTAACATCATGAAATCCGTCTGCTTGTTTGCCTTCCAATATCATAAAAAAAATGTAAATCATTATTTAACCGTTGATGCAGGGGCGGAATTATTAAAAAACGTATTTGAAGCTTGGGAGAACTCGCATGATGCATTAGGTGTATTCTGTAATCTTTCTAAGGCTTTCGACTGTGTTTATCATGATACTTTGATCAGGAAATTACGCTATTACGGAATTAAGAACAAAGCTCTTGATGTTATGATCTCATACTTGAACAATAGAGTTCAGAGGGTCAAAATAAATGGTAAAACTTCTTCGGGATCTGCGGTTACGATAGGCGTACCACAGGGCTCTATTCTTGGTCCATTTCTGTTTCTTGTATATATAAATGACTTACCTTATTACATAAGGGATACCCACGATATTGTTTTGTTTCCCGATGACACTTCACTTATATTTAAAGTGAAAAGGTAATTAGGTAAGTATGACGAAGTGAACAATGCGATATCTAAAGTTGTACATTAGTTCACAGTTAATAATCTTCTTTTAAATGGTAATAAGACGAAATGTATTAGATTTTCAATGCCCAATGTTAGGCTAGTAGATTCCAATGTACAACTAAATGGATCTAAACTGGATCTGGTTGAATCCACTGTCTTTTTAGGCATCACAATTGATAATAAATTATAATGGGGCCCTCATATTGAGAAACTGGCAAATAGGCTTAGTTCAGCAGCATTTGCAGTAAAAAAATAAGAACATTAACACATGTTGAAACGGCCCGAATAGTATATTTTAGCTATTTTCATACTTTAATATGTTATGGGATACTTCTTTGGGGAAATTCTGCACATGTAAATACCATATTTGTATTACAGAGCTATTAGAGCTATTTATAATCTTAAAGTAAGGGATTCTCTCCGAGAAAAATTCGAAGAATTAAATATTTTAACCTTCAGTTCTCAATACATTTATGAGAATTTAATGTATGTTAAAAAAATCTATGTTTGTTAACAAAAATGACGAAAAATAATCTAGCCATATACAAAACTCGTCTCCATAAAATTAGTAAATCCTTTTTGGGTCAATGTGTATGTTTCTACAATAGTTATATAAGTTAATAAAAAAAATGTCAACGCGCACAAATACCACTTGTATGGTTCAAGTGAGTAAAGATTTTTCTGATTCTAATTCTGAAAGAAAATGATGTCCTAGCTTGGTAGTAAGTTCGTATTTAAGGGATATGTCTGTGTCCGTCAAGAATCTTGAGTGCACAATACCGCGATGATCAAAGAAAACGGTCACCATGACTTCGACTTCGAGTTTGGAGTGGTTTTTTTGGTTTTGGTTAAGTTGGAAGACGCCACTCCGAAGCTTGTTGACTAGTTTGCATGTCAAACTCGTAAACCCACGCCTTGTCACCAGTAACAATATGTTTCGTGAATTTTAGGTTAAAATTGACTCGTTCTAAGCTGCCCTTAACAACTCTCATACATTTTAGCTTTGTAACAAAATTCAGATATTTCAGTTATTCAGGGATTCACGCACGGAAACGCACGGTGCGTTTCCGTACGTGCATTAGTTGAAATGATACGGACCAACTCGTGAGATATGAAAAGTTCTGCGGCTACATCTCTCAAAGTTGAGTGAGGATTTGCAGTCATTATTTCCTTCTGATGGATTATGAGTAAAATAACCCAGGATTGAATGAATAAAGAGAAGTTTATTGGAAATGTAATTTACTCAGCAAAAACAAGTTGGCAAGTGGAATGACAGAATGACAGAGTATATAGCAATCAGATAACATGAAACAAAGACACGTAGAAAGTGGCGCCACCAAGCGGCTCATTATAACACAGTACAATTGTTTGGTTTATACAGTTCCAACACTTGCCCTTAAACTAAACAATCTGTAAACCAAGATTAGAGATACAATTAAAATGCTTATCTTTACTTAAACATTTTGTCAGAACATCAGCTGGCATATTTTCAGTACATAAGTACTCTAATTTAATCATTTTATCTTTTACAATTTGTCTCACATAATGATGCCTGATATCTATATGTTGATTACGACTATGATTAATTTGACTATTGCAAATTTTCTGTGCCGACTGACTGTCATTGAACAATGTCACTGTAAAATTTTTACCTATACATTCATACAGAAAACTTTTGATGAATTTAGCCTCCTTTGCTCCTTCACACAAAGCCATGTACTCAGCCTCTGTGCTTGATAGTGCTACAGTTCTTTGTTTACGGCTTTCCCACGATACAGCTGAGTTACCAATTTTAAATACATAACCAGTATAAGAGCGTCGGTCTAGCTGACTCGATGCCCAGTCGGCGTCCACATATCCAGAGATTGATATAAGTGATTTATCATACACAATCTTATAGTTCATAGTGCCTTTTAAATACCGCAAGATTCGTTTTGCTGCTTTCCAATGAGTTTCAGTATGACAATTGTTGAACTGGCTCAACAGACTTGCTGCATGTGCAATGTCAGGTCTGGTACATATGGCTATGTACATAATACATCCGATAAGGCTTCTATACCTTGAATCAAGATCAGTTTGTTTTCCCTTTTCAAATTTCATGCCACACTCCAGAGGTGTACTCACCGGCTTACAGTCAACCATATTAAATTGTTCTAGTACCTTTTGTATGTAGGTCTTTTGATCGAGAGTAATTTTGTTGTTTTCTTGATTTAAACACATTCCCAATACAAGTTTGGCTCGACCAAGATCTTTCATTTCAAACCTTTTCATCAGTTCCTCCTTCAACAATTTCTTCTCAGGGGTATCCTTGCTAAAAATCAAAATGTCATCAACATACAGGGCCAAAATTGTAAGATTACCAGTGGGGTCTGATTTTGTATAGACACAAGGCTCACTGAGTGTTTTCCTGAAATGAAGATCTGACAGGACTTTATCAATCTTATCGTACCAGGCCTTTGATGCCTGTTTTAACCCATATATTGCTTTATTCAGTTTAAATACATATTTTTCTTTGCCCTTTATTTTATAGCCTTGGGGCTGTTCCATGTAAACAGTCTCCTGTAAATCTCCATTTAGGAAAGCTGTTTTTACATCCATGTGGTCAATGTGCAAATCCAAATTGACTGCCAGGGCAATTAGTGTACGAATAGTAGAATAACGTACCACAGGTGAGTAGGTTTCCTTGTAGTCAATGCCATATTCCTGGGTGAAACCTTTGGCTACAAGTCTTGCTTTGTAACGGAGTAACTGACCTATAGATCCAAGTTTCTTCTTAAACACCCACTTACATTTGACAGCTTTCTTTCCTGCAGGTAGTTGTGTCAAGGTCCAAGCTTTATTTTTTTCAAATGATTTATACTCATCTTCAATAGCATTCCTCCAGTATTCCTTATCAGGTCCTGACAGCGCCTCATCTATGGTCTGTGGTTCCATACAGGGGCCTTCTGCAGCTGTCATGGCAATTACCATGCTTGTAGCTTCATCATATTCCGAATCACTATCCTCTGTCATGTCCGGATTCCACGGGTATCCTCGGCAGAGCTAGAATCAGAGCTAGAATCAGAGGTACTCGAAACATATACTACAGGTGATTGACTTGTGCTATTGTTATTGTTTTCAGTTATGTTCACATCAATCATTTCATTATTAGTGAGATTCAACTGACAATCGGTCATAGTGCTATTTTCCTGATTTGTTTTCAAAGTTTTGTACATTTTCTCTTCTAAGAATTGGACATCTCTAGATTTGACACATTTACTGGGATTTTGTGGATCAATTAACCTATATCCCTTTGATTCATTACAGTAGCCCACAAACACATACTTCTTACTTCTTGCATCTAGTTTTTTGCGTTTTTTATTAGGAATCAATGCATAAGTAATGCAGCCAAATACTTTCAAATTTGATAAGTTGACTTTGTTACCTGACTATTTTTCTTCAGGAGTTGTGCCTCGCACTTCCTTACTTGGTGACTTATTCTTAATATAAATTGCCGTATTCAATGCCTCTGCCCAAAATCTTCGGTCCAGTCCAGCATCTTGCAACATGCATCGTCCTGCTTCCATAATTGTACGATTGGCCCGTTCTGCCACACCATTCTGGTGTGGTGAGTACGGTATAGTCGTCTGATGCACGATGCCATGTTCTTGAAGAAAACTCTGGACCTGTTTACTAACATATTCACGACCATTGTCTGTTCGTAACATTTTTATTTTCAAATTGGTTTGATTTTCCACAAAATTTTTAAAAACCCTAAATACAGACAATACTTCGTCTTTACATTTGATGAAATAACCAAAAGTCATCCTCGTAAAGTCATCTATAAATGTCAATAGATATTTAGCACCACTAAATGAGGAAACTGACATTGGCCTACACAAATCAGAATGTATAAGTCCTAGTTTTTCAGTAGATCTATTATAAGATTGCTTTGGGAATGGTAATCTACTCTGCTTTCCCTCAATACAAGCTACACAAGGAGTATACTCACTAGAAATGTAATTAATTCCAATAGCCACACCTTGTTTTAGTAAGTCCATACTTCGCTTATTTAGATGCCCAAGCCTACGATGCCATAATTGCTGTGACGAGTTTGCCTCATACAAATTCGCAGTCTCAGGTTGTTGTCCATCCGATAACTGGATGTCTAATTCATTCGCAGTTTCAGAGTAACACGTCGCATTTAGCTCGCATTCACCTGTCGGCTGCTGACATGCCATGTCCAACTGATAGACACCATTGACCATCGTAGCACTGGCAACTGCAATCTTTCCACAATAAATGTTACACTTCTGTGCACTAAAATACACTTCAAGCCCCTTCGAAGCCATTTTCCCAACAGAAATAAGATTAGTTGACAAGCCCGGCACGTAAATAACCTCACTTAATTTTGTACTTTGAGTTTGACCTTCTAATAACAGGTGCACTTCACCATGTCCTTCACTATATATCTTTTCTTTGTTGGCTACTGAAACCAACCGCGGAGTGTCCACCACATAATTTTGTAATAAATATTTGTTATTTGTCATGTGACAGGTCGCACCAGAGTCCACGTACCAAGCATTCGAGTTGATATCTACAGATAATGAAGTTAATAATGTTCCGTTCCACGCTTTTTCGCATTTTTCACTGTGTATCTCACTTTTGTTGGTCTTATTTGGACAGTTCTTAGCATAATGATTTGGTTTTTTTACAAATAAAGCACTTGTTTTTGTTAGAAGTTCTATTCACATATTTTGCATTCCGGTTTGTAAACATTACACTTTCCTCATTCTTGTCATAATCTCTGCGCAATTTTTCTTGTAATAATTGACTCTTCACTGTTTCGCTACATAATTTAATGTTTGAATTTTCTAATGCCATGATAAGCGGATCGTAATCTGGTGGCAAACCGCTTAGTATCAACACCGACAGGAAATCATCATCCAATGGAGCATTTATGTCTCGTCATTGTTGATCTAGGTCCGTGATCCTTTGAAGATATGCTTCCATATCATTAAATTGTTCCAATTTCATTCCAAACATTGTACGCAAAAGTCCAAGACGTCTACATAGTCCCTTATCTTCATAGGCCCTTTTAAGGTTATTCCAAGCTTGAAAACCACTGGTTGCATTTCGTACATGAGAAAAAGACGACGGCTGCACCATCAGGCATATTTTTGCAAGTGCCCGTTGTTGTTTGCGGGCATCATTGTCCTTGGGAACATCAGCCTCACTATCAATGCAATTCCACAGGTCTTCACGAATCAAATACATCTGCATCAAGAATTTCCAAGTGCCGTAATTCGATATACCACTGAGTTTCTCAAAATTTACTGATATTCCAGCACTTGTAGCTGTAGACGCTGCTGATGGCACCGGAGCCGGTGAAACCACGTTATCCGGCATAGCGTATTTTCGCAAAACTTAATACGTACTGTTAATCACCACTTATCCTGGGCCCATAACCTGATGGATTATGAGTAAAATAACTCAGGATTGAATGAATAAAGAGAAGTTTATTGGAATTGTAATTTACTCAGCAAAAACAAGTTGGCAAGTGGAATGACAGAATGACAGAGTATATAGCAATCAGATAACATGAAACAAAGACACGTAGAAAGTGGCGCCACCAAGCGGCTCAGTATAACACAGTACAATTGTTTGGTTTATACAGTTCCAACACCTTCAATGTTGCCATGTTAACTTTAGTTGCACACGTTAATAGCCTACCAGATCGGGTCAAATCTTCCATCATATCTTGACCACTTTTGCACTTTTTGTACTACTAATGCACTAGATAGAATTATATTTTATTAAAGTAAAAGTAGCCTATGTTTGATCTCGAAGACCCTCAGATATGAAGTTTTCTTTGAAACTTTTATATTCCGGTAAACTTCGTTTCACCCGTTCAATTGGTATGACCAAAATCAAAACGTTGTTTTTCCTAGTTTTTTTGCAATCGAACAGAATAAACAATAACGTATGTCCGTGTCTTGGTTCTAAGCTTTATCCTTATATTTTTTTCGGCCAAATCAGTTCATCCGTTCTTGAGTTATAAATATGTTTTAAATCAAATGACTTTCTTTTAAATAAGATACTAGCTATCCTGGTGAACTTCGTTCCCGGGTGGAACGAAGTTCACCAGGGAAAGGACAGTTGTATGGGAAAAATTAAAACGTCGCTTTTCTTAGTTTCCCCGCAGTTTTTCCCTTTTTATAACTTTTCAAACCTCTGGACTGGAACTAATAATTCAAAACCAAAATTAGCCAAATCGGTTCAGCCGTTTTCGAATTTCAACGAGACTAACAAACAGAAATTGATTTTTAATTATACATTTATTAAATAATCTGGATTTATAATAAAGTCGAAGATCCTTCTTGGCATTCTGTGTTTCCAAGTATAAAAATTTAAATGCTGAAAATTTTACGGGTGTATTATTTCTAAACCTAACCTTTAAAGATAATACTATCTAAAAAAAGAACAATTAAAACTGGACTGCGCGTTTATGAATCGTAGCCAAGTTTTTATTTTGTTCTTTTTGTCCCATGGAATCTCTCTAAGCAAAGAAAATAATCAATTTGGGATACATTTCTAGGAACAAAATATACCCACCAGTCAAACTTTGTCACGTTATGTTCAGTAGATTTGACTAACAGACATATAAACAGACAGATAGACAGACCAGGAAATAGATAAAAAATCCAAATGTATTTTCATGCTCATTTCTTGAGTTGATCAATTTTTTGAAAAATTTTAATATACGGAATACACTTTTCTACAGTTTTGTTGTGTGTCTAAGTGTAGGTATGTATGGTATCTATAGATATGAGTAGTAAATACCAGTGGATGTCGTGATATGTTTTGTTGTTATTTCTTTTTCATTAAATCAAATTGAAGAGGAAATACGAAAATGTGACACGGAAAACTCATGTGTTTAGGTTACTACTCGCTCCTGCACGTGAGTGTTAGGAGAAAGAGGTTTTTGTATTTGAAAATTAAGCTTTCGGCTACTCTGCTCTCATGTAATAGTTTCTTAGTGAGGATATAAGTTAAAGTTTAATATAAAGTTAATCTTAGCTTCCAGTATTAAAAGCAATATGTAACCACGGGCGGTAGTTTGTACCCGACGGAAAGATTGGAGAACAGCCAATGTTGAGTTTTCACACGTTCGGCTAATTTAAAGTTTGCGATCTTAATTTCATAAAGGTCTCTGGAAAACCGCAATGCCGATAAATTTTATTATAAAATTAAGCTGTTCTGATTGTGGTGAATGTTAATCATTCATCTTTATCTCGAAAACAGTTCACCATATAAAAATTTTTTTTAACACAATTTGTAGAAAATTTTGTATTCTACAATATTGATAATAAATACAAATAGCAAAAAAACCCATAGGAAATGAGATATTTCCAAAAAAGCTCAAAAAACCGATTTTTGTGACTTTTGACATTGAAATTTAATAGTTTCTTACACCCTACCATATGTAGGGTTTGAGACAACTTTTAGGGTGTCAATATACAAGTATTTGCAGACTTACAGCTGGGTATCTCGAATTCCGAGGTGAACTTACTATAATGACTGGATTAATAAAATTTCATTTACCTGCTCCAATACTATATCAGTAACTAAAACTCTTACATGCGTTATGACTACGTCTCTTTCAAACACCATTAATTTTAGTTTTTATCGCATTCCTAAGCCCCTTTCTTTTCAATCGCCTTCCATAACTATGGTGTAGAGCCCAAAAGTATAACATCATCTGCATAAAGCACGCATATGATTTTAATATTTAATACTCACGATATATTTTATGTTATTTGTCCATATTTCGGTTTACTTGCATAGGCTGTGGCCACGACGGGACTGCAGCAGGGAGCTGTCACTTGTGACAGAAGAATCTACTGTCAGATGAGGCTGTCAACTCTCCGTCTAATTATTCTTTTTGTAACGTCCTTATCACTATAATTTCTGGGTATTATATATCGCAACACACAACACTAACTATGTCCCTTTTATGCTATGTGGCTAGCGTACACGCCTAACTACATCGACCAATCGCGAGGCTTGGGTTCGATCCCCGACGGGGACAGGCATTTGTGTGATGAACATTTAGACGTCTGCATTTCCGGGTCTGGGTGTTTAATAAGTATGTATTAGAACCGTTGACTAACAACCATAGCACAAGCATATAATTTGCTTACTTATAATATAATAATAAGGGTTAGATTCAATATGTGTAACTTGTCCAGGGATATTATTATTATGTCCCTACATTTTACAGCACTTTTTGTATATTTAGCTGGGCACCGACCAACAATTGGATTCCACGCCTGGGCCATTTTAAAATTGTGTGCTATCTCTAATTTGCAGACTTTAGTTGACGGAAAATTGCAAGTTTAACACCAAACTTAGCTTAATTGATATATATATATATATATATATATATATGAAGCTCTATACAATAAACGTTGCTGTGAAAATACATTTAAATCTGTAAGATACTTTTGAAGGACAACATCTACTATAAATTTATTAATTAATTACATAATTATGTTCCAATTAGTAACAAGAACTGTAAGTAAAAAAATATATTTTATTTCTTATAACAAAATTACAAATGGTTGAATATTAATTCGTACTAAACAAGCAAATTTAAAAAATAATCCAGTTTCAATTTGGAGACCTCTCATGCTGGATTTTTGACATACAAATTTGTTAGGACCATTCCTATTTCAAAAAGTAAAATCCTTTATTTCTCTAATTCCGTGTTAGCAGTTTAACTTTGTGGTGAAAAATCTTTAATAGATTTGATCCTGTTTGATATGTGTTTGACAGGATCAAAGACATAGTTTTACCGGATCGGTGAAGGTAAGTTTCTTTGGATGTAGCAATTTAATTCTCTAATGTCTCTTTAGAAGACTATATTAGTTTAATGGAAGAAATGTTTATGTGGCAGCGTCAACATCCTGGAGAAATAAATGAAATTGTAGGCATGACCAGGACTTGTATGAATTAAAATTATGTAAGGTACAATTGTCATACTTTTAAAAGGAGGGTCTAGCCATGGGTTCTAAGTCCTTTGATGTTTGTGTTTTTCATAGATAATTTCGAAAGAGTGCATATTGTAGGTAAATATCATATGTTATACTATTACAGATACGTGGACGACATAATCATACATCGAATTCGTACAGAAACATAATTAGACGTTTTTGCTAATAACCGATATATATTGCTTCACTTATTTCCTAAAGAACCCACCTTTCAAGATTTTTGATCTTACCAATTTAGTTAAAGCGGATTAAAACAGTTTTATCATAGTGGACGGGACGGACGTGCTTTGCGAAGGATCTGCATCTACAAAAGCCTTAAACTCTTCATTGTCAACTTGGCTTGTTCTGCAGGAATAAATTTACTGAACGAAAACGTTAAAACCAAATTATAAATTACAATTACAATTACAAAGTAATTTTTTTTGCTATATGACGGACGTATGCATCATTAACCATTCGAGCCGTTTCTTTATTCATACTCATTGCGCAATATTTTAAGTTTTTTATTTTGGCAACTGAATGCACAAACAAAATAAAAAAAGTCGTGTTTGGTCATTCATTTATTTTCTTAGAAGAGGAGAAATTTGTGATTGAAGTGGCTCCTGGCCGTTTCAGGTTAAAGAACGTTTTGTTGTTTGTGTACTAATATAAGTTTACATATCAATATAAGACGAAGGTGACAACCCTATCACGACAGCCGAGTGTAGTTGTCAGAAGTGAGTGTATGTTTATTAATATTACATCCATGGGGTACAAACATGAGATTGACTTCTGTACCTGTCTATATTTTATGTTATTCCTAAGATATTTAAACTTATTAATTAATATTTATAAAAACGATATATATGAATAAATATTGATTTATATATAATATTAATTTTAATATTGATTTTAATTACAAGCTTTTTAATTTATGACAAATACTATTAAAAAAATTTGATAGCATTTCCTGTTTGTTTAGTACTACTGTTTACAACCCTTAGTCAGAAAACGAAACAGCAAAACAAATTCTCTGGCAGCCAGGCCTATAACCTATCTGCTTTTGCTTGCTGCTGCACTACCGAAAGTAATGAGCTTCGTTTGGAATTATTGAAATTATAGCGAGACGTAAATAATGTTTTGCGTATGACATTCTTTAACTTCCCTAGTTGAAGAGGAAGAAACTGTAAACATACGCATGGTTCGACATGAATTTTCTGTAAATACTCGTACTTGCAATTTAGCAATTTACGGATTTGAATGTTTGTGTAGTTGCATTTTGAATATTATGTTAACCTCAAATCCTTGCTCAAACGTTTATTGGAAACGTTAACTTTATGTATAAACACAACCTCAACCTAACAAGTGATATCATATGTATTACATTCATTTCATTAGATCAAAGATAATGATTGAGTTGAAATTGTTATGCTATTTCGTAGATTATTAATATTCTGATATGAACATGCTTCTTGATCTCATTATGTTTGATGAATATTTTGGTGAACGAATTCTGGTAGTTAGGCAGGTACTTGTGTTTTCTCAAGTTCAATTTGATAATAATACTGCGGCTAAACAAACATTTGAATTAAAATGAGTTACTGAACTATTATATTTTTTGATATACCTGATGCAGATCTAGCGATACGAAATATTGAATAAAATGTTGAAGTTGTTCGTACTTCAAAAGGTGAGTAAGTAAGTACTAAAGTCACAAGTTATTTTTAAACTAGCTGGTTTACCAATTATTTCAAGACGATAAAAATATAACTTTGTAGTATTCCTACGAAGAGCTCGAGTTTTAGCGTTGGTGAGTTTTTAAAAATCCATTCAGAATTTTTGGCTGGTGAAATCAAAACAGCAATGACTAAAACAATGTTGGAAATACATCACAACCAACAATTAGAAAATGTAATACTGTTAAAAGAGATTTTAAAGATAAATCAATTTTCTCAGAAAATCCTTCTCTTGTAGAAAATTTAAAGGGGTTAGGTAAACGAAGCATATTAAAATGTAAGATTATTGAATATTATATTCTATTTCTGTTTAATTAAAGTAAGACAAATACTGGTATTGAAGAATATGTAATGGTGACTAGCACATGTGAATTCGATGCTCTAATAAATGCTGCTGGACGTGTTGGTAGTTCTAATTGAGCACTACGATATTAAATATCGATAACAAGTACTGTCAATTTATAAACGCGATGAGAGACAAAAATAGTAAGAAATAAAATTTGTACAAACATCGAGCAGAAATATTTTTGGACAAAGTTTATGACAACAAAGATTCTAATAATAATATGACTCCCAGGAGTTGCGAGGGTTGATGTGAAGGGTGACAAATATTTTCTAGAAATATTAATGTACCACATGTTCAGTGAATCTTGTAACAACGAATCTTGTTCACTTAAAAAAATTACCAGAAAAATTACTTTTCTTCGTGTTTTCTTCCTATGCATGCAGCAATGCAAATAGTCTTGAATGTTATCGTAACCATAGCAATAGAATACGGATATTCAGTTATGTACTTTACCCATTGACCTCTATGTATAACTTTACTACACTGTTTCGTTTTGAGTTATGTCAGTTC
The DNA here is from genome assembly GCA_002245475.1 of Calephelis virginiensis. Classification (NCBI taxonomy): domain Eukaryota; kingdom Metazoa; phylum Arthropoda; class Insecta; order Lepidoptera; family Riodinidae; genus Calephelis; species Calephelis virginiensis. Next base: position 174,045 of record NJDC01007366.1, read on the forward strand.
GAAAGTATACGTTTAGATGATGTACTTCGTAGTGTAACATTAAATTAAAAAACATTGCTTGGTATTATTGAATATTTACCATTGGGTCTCAAAATAAATAATGTAAAGAGTATTGGCCACTATAGATCACACTGCTTGCTTAAGATAAGCGACGTAACCCTGGAATGCAGCTGTTAGTAAACCCATCTAGTTTGGACTTATTTGATTCGCCTTAAGTAGAACTGTTAACATTTTCTGATGACAGGGACTTGATCATTGAACTGAGAACTGGTTAATAGATCAATGTTTAAAAGTTACGGTGTTCTGTTTCGCAATCTTTGTAGTTCGTTTAAAGCACAAACTTGAGAACTAACGAAACTGAGATGGTTCTTATCTATCATTTCTATCATTTATCTAATGACCTTCAACTTCTGAAGTCCAGAAGTTAAAGGTCACTAGGTTATTTGCAAGTATTTGAATGGATATCAAACACATTATGGTCACTTATGACCGCCTCGTTGAGTAGCTAGCGTACATGCCTAACTACACTGACGGGGGCAGACATTTGTGTGATGAACATTTAAATGTCTGCATTTCCTGGCCTGAGTGTTTATTAAATTTATTCTGGTATCTATTTAAGTGTTTCTATGTGTCAGTATCGTTGACTTACACCCATAGCACAAGCATATAATTTGCTTCCTTTGGGGTTTCACTTGTTCAGTTATCAATATCACTTTTAAATATATGTGAGACTATACAGTTTAAAACATTAACGAATGTTGGCACAACTGAGCTGGTTTCATGATGGAGCTCGAAGATAGGAGACGTAACCCTAGAATGCATACTAGTAAACCCATCGAGTTTAGATTCATTCGATTTGCCTTGACTAGATTTATACTTTTTTCAGATGATAATGACTTTATGATAAATGACCTGATAGATTAAATGTGAGATGACTGATGAATCAAAGTTTTAAAGCTACGGTATTAATTGTTTTTCGTAATCTTCGCAGGTCTTGTAAGATACATCATAAAAGAGAGGTATTGCAAGTTTGACTTGTTTGTGTGTGTATGTGTGTTTTTCGGTGGCATCGTGGCTCCCAAACAATTGTGATGCGTGGTTTCAATCCCCAACGAAAAATAAGGGGTTTTATTAATATTTTTAAAGAAAGAAACACTTGTACTGTTTTACTTATCACTTATAATTTATTACTTTGTAATTAGTAGCCTACCGGTTTCGCTTATACAGCATCATCAGGGCTAAAACTTAAACTCATTTAAAAAAAAAATTATTTATTAAAATAAAAAATAAATTATTTATTAAAATGTGACTGTGGCAAAAGTTTTATAATGCTTGTGTGCTGCAGACATTTTTGTTTGAAAGCTGACGTAATCGAGATGGTTCTTGGCAACGTTATATTCAGGTTTTGTCGAAGACTAACAAGTATGTTTTTTGAATTTTAAGATTTTTATTTATACACAAAAGGTGCCAAATCTACGTATACTGTTTACTGAGATACATATGCTGACTAGAAGTACATACGTGGTTCTGGTGTCAAGATGACGGATGCACCTATTTTATTTTAAATCTATGCATAGAAGGAGGTACGCAGACTTTTAGGGTAGGGACACTGAGGTACACATAGAATACGTTCGTAATCCAAAAGATATATTTGAATCCGTGAGTTACACCCGCGATTCTGACACACATATAATTTGAAGTGTGAAAGCTACGAGTAGTTAATTGAATTCAAGACATAGGCTGTATTTGTAACTTCATATTTATATTCCCTACTTTTGAATTCAGCTAACACTTATCTTAGTATGTAACAGGTACTTTCCCCGTTTTTCTCAGTGCGTGTAAAGTAGAGTAGCCGGTAGTCTCGCACATGAAGGTTCACAGCCCACTCACAGGATCGCAACGCACCTGTAATATTTATGGTATCTATTGGTCACGGTTATTATGCTTGCTTATTTTCTGTTTTTTTCCATGAAAAAGCTTGGTGCTATTAATTAAGTACAGGGTAATCTGTTTCGTAGCACATTTCTTATTTACAAGTGTGTGTGGGCACGTTTGTCCAATCATACTGCCTACAGGTGGTGTCTCACTTTCAATAACTTAATTAAGTGCAGTAAGTATGTAATACGAATATACGTAAGAAAATAACTAGTTCCTTTGGTAACACGGACCATCCGAAAAGATACATGACAAATAATGTTTACCTATTCCTGCCGCCATAACGTCATGACGTATTCCGGTTCGGAGAGTAAGGTAGCCGGTAAACTTACTTTTGCTCGGGGCCTAACATCATCGGCTTCAGCCTCGGCCTGATCGGCCTCAGGTTGGCAAGGCACCATTGCCACGTTTGGTGTCTCTAGGCGGCGTGAATTTCTTAACATCAGGAAATCCGTCTGCTTGTTTGCCTTCCAATATCATAAAAAAATATTAGTTTCCAACAGACACTTACTAATTAACTAATTAAAAACTAATATTTATTTTTATAGTTAATATATTTCTAAATATTTACTTACAAAATATATTCATATTCGAAAGGTTAACGAGGAACAAAACAAGAACATTATAATTTTGAAACAAGTAGCTTCATCTTCAGCTAGTAATTTAACTCCTCGGAAGATAAATAAAGGATCTACACCAAAACATAAATCAGTACAATCAGTAAAAAGGCAAAGTAATACTTTTGGAAATACAGCTAGTAGTATAAACCCTCAAGTTAATATAACTCAAAAGTCTCATATTTCACCTCAAGAGAAATCAAATTTAAGTTTCAATAAATGTTTGTCTTTAAATAGCAGTTCAGTAACTCATAAAAACTCTGAAAAAGTGACAAAAGAAAGAATTTTGATACTTAGTGATCAAAGAGTACGTGGTTTGTCTACCAAATTTCTACATAATAAGAAATACTCTGTTTTAGCTACTGTTAAGCCCAATGCCAGATCATCAGAAATAATACATAGTTTTAGAGATTTTTCAGGTTTATCAAGCAAGAATTATGCAATTGTAGCAGCCGGCTCAAATGATTGTGATCCATACTCGGTCTTCACAAATATTAGTAGTGTTTTAGATAAATTAAACCAGTGTAAACAGGTATTTTTATTA
>NJDC01007378.1:21053-40882 GCA_002245475.1 Calephelis virginiensis
AGACGGTGCGCAACTAACGCCGTCCTTTCATTGATGGGCAATTACCTGTAAACTCGACCTGCAGATAGATTATTGAAATCTTTCGTAACTAATTTAATCTATGTATATCCTTGTACTAATATTGAGGGATAAGCCGAGCCGATAGTATTAAGGGATCTATTTCTATGTGTATATTAAAAAAAAGTATCTTCACGCCCATATCCCCGAAGAGGTAGGCAGAGGTGTAACCAAGGCACCCACGACTAGCCGAAGACACTAAGTCCCACAATGTGATAGGTGGCAAGCCTATCGCCAACCGGGCACATTTCCAATCCCGACCAACATTTTTTATTAGAAAATTGGAAAAATCCAATTTTCTTTTTTGTTGGCCGACCCGGGATTCGAACCCGGGACCTCATGCAGTCAAGTCCAACACCCGGACCGCTAGACCACAGAGGCGATAAAGAGGCGATAATGTGTATATTAAATTCGTTGTAATTTTTAGGACCAGCAAGTCAACCAAAACATGTCATCAGGCGTGTTCATTAGCACCAAATCTCTGGTGCTCCAGCGGGTGACTAGAAGAGATGGTGGTTTGTACGTCTGCAGAGCTGCCAATCAAATAGGGGAGTCGAGCAGTCAAACTGTCTTTCTCAGGGTACAATGTGAGTAAAACACGAGATGAAGTTTTGGTGTAACCCAAGTTTTTGTGGTGGTTGAATGAAAGATGTGATGTTCTTTACTAATTTACTTGCACAAACATATACAGTAACAAATAATATAGAAGTTCTCTTCTACATTACACTACGCATAGACACAAAGAAAGCACTATACAGTTACATAGAAAGTTAGCAAGAAGCATAAGCATAAGAATATCAGAAACAAATATATTATAGCAAGCGGCGCGCGCAAGCATTAGCCGATCGTCGAGTTAAGGATGACTTTTAACAAAAGAATTTGTGCGTCTTCTACGGCGCATAAGCGGTAGCGTTTTACGTTTTATTTTATTTTTTATTTAAGAAAAATCTAAAGTTTTACTAATAATTATTTTAATTAACATAAAAACTATTTGTTATATTTATGATTATTAAATGTGGCCGTTTACATGCCGCAAAGTTAACTGTATGTTGCTTAGTATATTGTATTTATAAATAGTATGTTTAAATGAGTGCTGGATAAGAGGTTAATACATAATCAGCCTAGAAATCAACTCGACATATAGACTGTACGCTCGTAAGAATGCTAATGTAATATTAAAACTTGTATTAAACTGGTTTAGACAATATTTATAGAGTATTAAAAAAGTAAATGATTTTTTTATTTTAAAACATACATATCGCATGCAATATAAAGGTGGTAACCGTCTACCGTACTAACTGGAATACGAAAGTGTCGAGCATTGAAGCTATGGAAATATGAGTAGGAAAGTCGTTAGTAATCATCAATCGTTTTATTGAGTGAACTAATTGAATAATCCAGTTAACATTTTTTATATAAAACAAACATATACTTGGATTTCCTGATGTCATGAGACAATAGTATGATATATACATCATAGATGTGACTGGTGGATTGCTATCTCAGGGCGAGGACATACAACTTGCATAAGGCCCACGCGTAAGAACGTAAGGGCGTTCCGCTGGCAGACATTCTAATTCAAGTGAGCTGCTGCACTCTACCTAGAAATGACTGCAATGTTGAAATGAAATGAAATGAAATGAAATGAAATTAATTTCATTTCATTTCATTTCATTTCATTTCTGCAATGTTGGAATAGTCTCCCGACACAAAAATGTGCCTCAAATATTGTTTGGGCGGTTCTTGTGCAGACGCGCCGGTGTGCGCGCAGCCGTCGCCGGTGGTGCTGGGGGCGCGGCTAGACGAGCCGCTGCGGGTGCGCTGCGCGGTCTCCGCGGATCCGGCCGACCTCGCCTTCACCTGGCAGTTTAACAACAGTGGCGAGAGCTTCACCGTCTCACCCGCTAGATATGGTCATTTTCTGTTAATATTGCTGTTACTTAAGATATTTCATCTCGTTGAGAGAGATGGGATTTCAAAGTATGATCAAAGTTAGTTCAGTAGTTTTGAAGACTAAACATGTATTTTAAGTAAACAGTATTTTATTAAACATAGGAGGAAAACTGACAAGTAGATATATTATGGCGAAAAATCGATATTCGAGATGGACATTTGCTACACCAAAAGTAGACAGGTTCTTGCCAATTCAAGGAGTTTAAGAACATTTTTAGTTTTATTAGTTCTAATTAAATGCCTATTCGCCAAAAAGATAAAAAATGCCGCATATATGAAAGCGATACGAAGCATCAGGGCTGTGCGAATATCCGTCGCAAAGTGCTTTCATACTTTTTGTTAAGAGCAACGCACATTATGCCAGGCAGCAGACGGCAGGTTTTTCTTTTGTCTGCTGTAGCGATCAAGGTATTACACGTTTACTTTTTATATGATTCCGAGTGTGCTTTACAATACTCTGCGTTATTGAGTTCGATTCCCGATAGAAGTGACCAGTGATGAACATATTTCAGTTTCCAAGTGTTCATTAAATTTATTTTAGTATTTACGTCTACATATATTTCAATGTTAAGTAGCTCTAACAGAAATATAATTTTGGGTTTAATCAAACCCCTAAAACTTGGTCAGATGTGTTTAATTATTTAGTATCGGATCAGGGCATATCGCATTGCGAACCTCAGTCTTGTGGGCCGAGCTGCATCGCATCGATGGTTTTTTTGTTACTGGGTACCAAAGAGTAGTGTAAAAAAGAAGAGTGGCCACTCTACTTTAAAATCGTCAAGTATGGAAAGTGATGCCTGTTGCAGTTGTTGTCCAAAACTTTGACATTATATGGCTCCTCTAATTACTTGATTAATATCGCGTATAATGTCCTGGTTGGGGACTTGAGACCGCATCGGAAGCTACTCTCGGGGTGCCGCGCAGAAATCCGGGGCGATGCGGCGCATCCATACTAAATGACATTAGACAGAGATTTAGGCAGATTATAGCGCAGCTATACGCCCCGTTCCGGCCCGTCCAAATGTGCGTTATCCATAAATGTGACTTACACAGTGTCAGCGGGCGGCACGGCGAGCGAGCTGCGGTACCGCGCGGCGAGCGAGCGGGACTACGGCGCGCTACTGTGCCGCGCCACCAACTCCGTCGGCCGCCAGCACCGGCCCTGCGTCTTCCAGGTCGTGCCCGCAGGTAACATACATGTTACTGTTTCCACTACTGTAACAACAAAACCATTCTATCTTCATACAAAAGTGCGAAAACGCGTTTAATTAATTTAATTAATAGATAAGAGTGCGATTTGTAAATGTCAGTTTGATTTTATAAGTCCAAGTGTTTACTTAAAAGAATGAACGATTATAGAATTCATTGTGCTGTTTTTGAGCTTCTCTTGAGAGGATGGTTTTTTATGAAATGTAGTAATCAAAGCCACCAAATGCATTCCACTGAACACTCACATTTTACATTACAATAAACGTTTTTTGTAAATGAAATATTTACGGTCACAAAATTTAAAAAAATGGTTGCCTGTAAAGTCGGTTTTACGGGCGAAGATTTTACGTGACAACGTCTTTTTCTCGGTAGAATATTTATTGATTTGAATATTATTAAATTGCACAATAGGAACAAGGAATTGAATGAAAATAAGAAATGCACAAATTTTAACTATAGAAATATATTTGGTTTACTAAAACATTGTACCGGTCCGGCGGGCCTCTCTCTCGTTCGGTGACTCACCGTAACAGACGTGAGCGATCGTTACACTTTTTCAAGAGTGAGTCTGAGCCACAACCTAATTTAAAACGTTGTTAAAAGAAATTCAAATTTAAACGTACAGATGTAGTTACATACATTTAGAAGCAGCCCTATCGCGTGCTGACGTCCTTGATTCAGCGCACTGCTGTAGACGAGTCAAATTACTTTATATTATGTTATATCACGTGTCAACACTGTCTAATCAAACATTAATGTAAACAGTTATAAAATTAATTAAACATAAGCCAAGTATTTGGATAAACTAATTGGCCATTATCTCAGTCCTTAATTGCAAAGAAGTAAGATATGACATTCATTGTTGTGAATAAAATAATATTAGTTGATAATAACTAAGTGTTTAACGTCCATATCTCCGAAGAGGTAGGCAAAAGCACAACCAGGGCAGCCACGACAAGCCGAAAACTCTAAGTCCCACAATGTGATAGGTGGCAAGCCTTTTGCCAAGCGAGCACTTATCCAATACTGGGAAACATTACTTTTAATGGAAGATCTGAAATACACAATTTCTATTTTTTTTGTTGCCCGACTTGGGGATCGGACCCGGTACCTCAAAAAGTCAATTCCGACGCTATACCGCTAGACTAAAGATTTTGGTGATGTTAGAACTCCTATTATTTAAGAGTTTTTGCTATTCCTGGTCACATCCGTCATGATTTGTTTCCTAATTGTTATGATCTTGACTCTATGGAAGACCAGTTGTTACATCCACCATTTATCATTACAATATATTGTACTTAAATAATAATGGAATTACACCAAATGCCGACGAACCTATAACCATACAGACTGAATGTAGGGTCCAGAACGTAAATGCATATTTGCAAAATTGATTTAACCCTGCACGAAAATTATACAACTTTATTTTAAAAAATAGTCACGTTTCAAATTCATTGCCGTAAGGAAAGTGTGCGAATGTAATAAAATATAAAGATATTTTTATTTCTGTATTTCCTCTCTTGTAATGGCTTCCTGAAACCAAATACATCGTGTTTTATTGTGAATAAACTCCGTTATTTGTGTAACGTAAGTACATAGGGATGTAACGACCCTATCGCCTGTTAGTGGAATATTCCAATAGTTAATATACTGAAATACTCCTCAATTCCAGTGAATTAGATTTGGTGGTAGAGTTATCCAGTGATTTACCCGAATTTGTCGCGTTTGATGTTAGATGTCGCGGGTTTAATTCTAGATATAACCAAGCATATTGTGAGGTTTTTAAAAACCGTACTTCTGGATTTGATTGTTAAGCTTATTTTTGTACTCTTATCTTACTTTAGAAGGCACAAAACAGATGAATGGTACGATATAAACACAGGACGCCTATAGAAAGGTAAACAGGCAGGACAACTCAATACAGAGCACACCAAATTGCAGTCGGTGTCGAGGCGAAAACGTACATCCATCAGTTCTGAGGGATACTATGATTGTTTTTTTTATGTTATAGGAAGGCAAACAAGCAGACGGATTTCCTGATGGTAAGAAATTCATGCCGCCTAGAGACACCAAAGATGGTAATGGTGCGTTGCCAACCTGAGGTCAGGATGTTAGACCTCGAGCAAAAGTAAGTTTACCGGCTACCTTACCCTCCGAACCGGAACACGTCATGACGTTATGGCGGCAGGAATAGGTAAGGCGGTGGTACCAATCCGGGCGAGTCGCTACGAAACTCTACCACCTAGTGCGAAACTCTACCACCTAGTAAATTATATTAAGATTATATTTAGAGTCTTAAATCTACTGATTAGTTAACTTAGTTACGAAATAAATTTAAGACCCTAGCCTCTGCCTGATTAGGTGTCTATAGGGGTCCTGTATCTGTCTTACCATCTACTTTTTTTGCCTTCCAATACCAAAAAAAGTATAGGCACGCCCGTATCCCCAAAGGGGTAGGCATAAGTACCCTACCCACGATTTAGCCGAAAACACTAACACCCGTATTCAAGAAGCATACTAGGCTAAGTAATGACACAACACTGTGGAAGTACGACATTAGCTATGCGTTCCTCACGTCAAGCCAATACTTAGAAGTTACTTAGCTAGGAGAGCGCATAGCGTTTAAATCAGTTCTATGATAGATCCATTTCTTCTGATTCTTCTTCTTTTGTGGCTTTTGCAACTACCTTGAGTAGTTTGATTTCGCCAATGTCTACGTGTTGGAAATACGTCCATTTGTTATAGTGTACCTCACTCTGTTTTAGACATATCATGTCAAATGTCATATCAAAGCAAATAACAATCGAAATAACCTATTTTATTGACGGCCGTAATTAAGTGATATAGTTTTTTTTTATTCACCTGTTATTTTTGTATAAATGTAGTTTAGGATTTTGGAAATCGCGTTTATTTTTTGCGTATACTAGTTTTCGTTCATTTAAATTATTTTTATATCGCCTCTGTGGTCTAGCCGTTCAGTTGTTGGACTTGACTGCATGAGGTCCCGGGTTCGATTCCTGGGTCGAGCAACAAAAGGACCTATTAATTATTAACTTACAATTGTTACAAATAAACAACCTCCAAATTTTAACTTGGCACAAACAACTTGATGCTATGCGCTCCTTAAAGTAGTTCGGTAGCTATTTTAGCTGTCCGTCGATTTTGACAAACCCAGAGTGGTTAAATTCAGTATCGTTTATGAATAGGTTTTACTGTCCCTATGCGTTCGTGGACACTATGAGACCTCATAGTACAGTTTATGAATACGGGTGTAGCTCCCACAATGTGATAGGTGGGAAGCCTATCGCCAACCGGGCAACGTTATTTTTATTAAGAAATGGAAAATATACTTTTTTTGACCGCCTCGTTGGTCGAATGGCTAGCGTACACCCCTAACTACATCGACCAACCAAAGGTAACCAAGGCACGGGTTCGATTCCCGACGGGGGCAGGCATTTGTGTGATGAATATTTAGATGTCCGCATTTCCGGGTCTGGGTGTGTATTAAATTTATTCTGATATCTATTTAAGTATCTCTATGTATTATTATCGTTGGCTAACACCCATAACACAAGCATATTATTTGCTTACTTTGGGGTTAGATTCAATTTGTGTGACTTTTCCAGGGATACTCGTATTTATTTATTTTCAAATTTTTTTTGTTACCCGACTCGGGTTCAAACCCGGGACTTCAAGAATTCAAGTTCACCCTAGTAGGCCGCTAGTCCACAGTGGCGGCATCCAATACCATTTTTTTTTACGTCGCCCTCTATTACTAAGACTATCGATACTTATACGGGATATTTGCAGCTTTATTTATCGACAGTTGTCGATATTTTGTTCTCAATTCTTAGACATCTCGAGACTATGATAATTGTACCTTATAAAAGCCAGTGGTTATCGAAAGTTTACCAACATCGAGATGCTTATCACGTCCCTCGTTAAAATTTCCAAGTTAAGTTTTATAGACCGCCATTAATTCGATAAAATATCTCACTTTACGACGCGACTACTGTCGATGAGAAAGAACTTTATTGCAAGATTGCTCCGTGATTTTAATGCAGTTGGTGTTTAAGGGTTCTGTATTCAAAAAAAGAAAAAGTTAATGGCGTACATTTTATAGTACTACTATTTAAATTGTGCGCTTCGGTTTTACATTTTTTACTCTTTTTACACTTTACACTTTTATATTTAAATTGGCAAACCTAATCTAAATTTAAGCGAAATGATTAATTATGTATTAACAACTCTATATCTTTAAAATACATTCGGATTTCCGAAGCTTGACGAATGTATCCGAAGCGCATAATTGTAATAATCTCAGTTATATGGATAGCCTCAATGATTGGACTGATTTATTTAAAACTAGGTGTTGATCGCGACTTCTTACACGATGGGGGTTATTTATTTGTTACTGTTATTAGCGACTTCGTTTCCTTGTTGAAGTGACTTTCCTTGGTTTGTAATGGGAACGGTATTATATAAACCTACAGCCATAATCAGTGACGTTAATTGACATTTAATGTATCATTGTTTCACAATTTTGTGGAAATGTCCACTTAATGACTGATTAAAAGATCATAATAATAATACGATACTTATACACACCCGTCACTTGTAAAATAACTGATTTTTAATTTTCACCAACAAAAGTTAAAGTTAAATGATCCGTGAAAATACGTTCAGCAGGTTTTGCGTAAAAAGTGACCTGACAAACAGATCAAAATTTAAGTAAGCCTTGTTTTGGGTTCTTTATTCTGTATAAAATACGAATCAATAAAAATAAAGCCGTTCAGTTGTTGGACTTGACTAGATGAGGTCCCGGGTCGAATCCCGGGTCGGGCAACAAAAAGAAAATTGGGTTTTTCCAATTTTCTTATTTCAAAAAATGTTGCTCGGGATTGGATATGTGCCCGGTTGGCGGTAGGCTTGCCACCTATCACGTTGTGGGATTTAATATCTTCGACTAGTCGTGGGTGCCCTGGTCGTTCCTCTGCCTACCTCTTCGGGGATATGGGCGTGCAGATACTTTAAAAAATATATCACATAAGTAGGTTTTATTATAGATATAGATTACGACGTGACTTTACGTTATTTAACAATCTCTTCCCTCGGGTTTAGTTAGGCCGAGTCCTCTGTGTAGAATAAACCACCTGCCACCCTGCCAGGGTTGTTGCAAGATCAATCTAGAGTGCTGTGCAGTAACTTACCTGGGTAGGGCACCGTTCCTGCCATTCCTGGCAGCATAATGACAGTGTCACGTTCTGGTCCGAAGGCTTGGGTAGCCGGGAGACTTGCATAATCCTAATGGATCTAACATCCTACCCACAGGAAAGCGACGCGACGCGACCTTTAACATCTATGGTGTCTATAAGCCGCGGTTGTCTCTTACTGAAAAAAAAAACATGGTTGGAAAAAATTGTGATAAACATATGTTTGTTATTTAACCACCACTCATTGATCGATCTGCGCAAGCTGGAATTTCATAGGCATAGATGTTTTAAAATCTGGGGCTGATTACGTATCTTTTTACTATCACTGGGTAAATTTTTGCAAATAGCTGTCAAATGACGTGTTTTGTATTTGCTATCTCTATTGTATTTCTCTAGGTTACTGGAGATAGCAAATATAAAACACATCATTTGACAGCTATTTGATGTACACTTTACACAGTGAACATCTCTAAAAAGGTACACAATCAGCTGCTGGTCCCGATTTCACTGTGAAATAATACTTGAAGCGTAGTCAAACCTTGTTAAACTGCTAGTGTATTTTATTTTAAAATGTTGCGCAGAAAAGTCGCACTCCCAATAAAAGCCTTATTTATGACAAGTTTAAAATATGAACAAACTTTAGTCCCAATAGCGCGGGCTGGGTCTGGAATTGGTAACAAGAAAACTTGGACGTTGCTGTTTCTGATACAATTTCTAGAAATAACTTGTTTACTTCTTGTATGTCCGTACAGTATTAGATATGTAAATGAACTGAATCGTCGTCATAGCTTCATTTCTCCCTGTGTTGGTCCAGGTCCACTGAGTAAAATGTATGAACTGTTAAAATTCAGACAGCAGAGTCGAGCACAGGTTAAATGGATTGTAGCCAACTAGACAACTGCTGGTAGAGTGCTGCGAGAAACATGCCTAAGTAAGGACTACGAATCCACTGTTCACCTATAACTGTCGCCGTAATGACTCTGTCATGTTCTAGTCTGGACAGCCCTAGCCTACTAGCCGGTTGACTTCCACTATGGGCCTTTAATCCCAGCCGCAAGACAGCGACAAACCTATAACATTTAAGTCTATTGGAAACGGTTGTCTCCTATCATCAGGAGAGCCGTATGCTTGTTCCCTGATCTCTCATGTACAAAAAAATATTTGATAAGTATAGCATCCCTTAGATACAAGAGGCTTTTAAGGGTAAGGTTGACGAGTCAAATCGTGCCTAATCATATGTTAGAGATAGGCAACTATCACTAATCAGTGTGAAATTTAATTAAAATGTTTGGTAATAAATAATTAAACTAGTAATAAATATTAACGCTTAAAGTTAAAGGATAATATATAATTAAATAATATCTAATATATAAAATTCTCGTGTCACAGTTTTCGTTGCCATACTCCTCCGAAACGGCTTTACCGATTCTCATGAAATTTTGTGAGCTTATTGAGTAGGTCTGAGGATCGGCCAACATCTATTTTTCATACCCTTTTCATCCCTAAGTGATAAGGGTGACTCACCCCAAATTTTTTTTACTAAAATCACAATAAAAATACAGCAGGACAACGTCTGCCGGGTCAGCTAGTTTTTTTTTTATAAATATTAAAATATTTTCACACCAAAATATGGTAGAATATGTTGATATACTTAAATGCTTTTGTAACATCTCATTTACACGTATATTCCGCAAATAAATAGTTTTTTTTCATCCTTTATTTCTTAAAACTGCAAGAAAATAGTATTAAATTAAATATTTACTAAATAAGGTCAATCGCATACAATAACATTCAACGAAATTTTGGAAATAGTTGTTTAATAGTCTGTGTTAATCTTAAACGTTCCAAGTGAAGACAGACCCTGTCTGTTTAAAATCATACCACTGAAGTCAAAACTTAGTAGGGGGGAAGAAATCTCTCCTGTAAACTATTGAACTTTACATACATACATACATACATACATACATACATACATACATACATACATACATACATACATACATACATACATACATACATACATACATACATACATACATACATACACACATACATACATACATACATACATACATACATACATATCCTCACGCCAAGTCCCTTACGGGGTACGCAGAGAGTACCGAGTGCCAGACAACGATCCTTACAAACCTGTCTTGCTTCCTTCACATTCATAACCCTTTTCATACAAACACGCCGGTTTCGGAGACTCTTGACACCACCCTCGGATAATATCCGATTTAGATTTACATTATTGAACTTTTATGCACCATTCTCGATCGTTTAACATATAAAAAAAGATGATATTATGTCCTAGTACAACAATAGCCAATTTGTTGTTTACAGTAGGTAATATTTTTTATTTAACACAATTTATAAATTTCAGAATTATACAGACTAACCAGAAGTACCCGTTGCATGTTCTATGATTAATAAAAGATTTTCATTCCTATTTCTAATATAAGTGTAGACATTTAGTATCAACTCTCATTTTTACACTTTCAGCACTAATTTATTTAAAAGTTATTAATCAACACAAACGGATTACTGACGAAAATTATTTACAAATGTATCGTGCTGCACCACGCCACTGCAGCACCATTTATACCATTTAGATGTACAGTGGACAACGCAAAAATCTGACTTTGTTACAGTAATTTGAAAGTATTATAGAGGGGTTAGAAATTTGTGTTGTTTACTGTTCATGTTGTACAATACCGAGTGATTGTTTCTATCTATTACATTAATACTGGTATATAAAAATACACTCTAAATCTTTCTGTGCACCCCGACCAATTATTATCTTTTTTTTTATTTTGGATGGCAATCACGCAAACGGATTTGCTGATAGTTTGAAATTCACGCCGTCTAGAAACCCCAAAGGTGATAATCTCTAAAAGTAAAAGCAAAGGTCCGAACTGCAACACATTAACAGCACTGACGTTATGGCGGCAGGAATAGGTAATGCGATATTACCAATCCGGACATGTCGGTGCAAAACTCTACCACATAGTCAGATATCAAGGTATTAGTGACAGTAAGCCTAGGCTCACCTTTTACGAGTTGCCTGGCAGAAAGGCAGATGCAATGGACCAACACGGCAGATCTTTAATAGAGTTAAGTTTACTTGTGGAGAATGCAATGCATAATTAAATCCACATCTGTACACTATCCTATTAATATTATAAATGCGAAAGTTTGTAAGTATGGATGTATGGATGTTTGTTACTCTTTCACGCTCGAATGGCGGAACGGATTTGTCTAAAATTTGGAAGACAGATAGATTGTGACCTGGATTAACATATAGGCTATTTTTAATCCCGATCGCACACCGGGTTTCTGTGAAAACGCGGGCGAAGCCGCTGGTAGCAGCTAGTCGTCTATAAATTTTAAATGGATAAATTTAATATTATTTGTTTTAATTTATTAAAATTGAAGTACAATTATTCCAACTTCCAAGGTAATGAACAATTTGCGATAGTACATCTCGTCACATCTGGTTTAACGAGAGATCGTAATAAAAAACTTTTAAATCTTGTAATTTTATTCAATACTTTTCTTACTGCAGGATCCTCTTATATAAGTTGAACTTGCAAGTGACTGTAATATAACTTTTCCAAGACAGATCGTAGATATATATACCTTTACGCGCTCGCCCCTTATAAGATATAAATCTATGCTAATGCAAAATGGCAGACTTTATTTATTTATTTCAACGCGCTTATAATCTCTGAATGAATTTTTGTTTTGCATTGAATGACGTCTAATTCTCATAGGTTTATATTACAAAAGCGTCCCGCCCCGGCTTCACACGGTTCTGAAATATACATATAAATTTTCCTCTTCAATCACTTTATCTATTTAAAAAAACGCATCAAAATCCGTTGCGTAATTTTAAAGATTTTAGCATACAAAGGGACATAGGGACAGAGGAAGCGACATTGTTTTATACTATGTAGTGAAGTGTAAAGTTGAACCTACTTTAGATTAAATCGCTTAAAATTGCTAGTACAGTCAAAAATCTTAATTTTATATAAATGCGCTTATTTTTTTATACTAGGTAGGTGTCGCAATGAAAAATACTTAGATAGTTCATTATTTGAGTAAGACATAAAACAATCTAGAATCGCTCGTCAACGAGTAGGTAGGTATCTACATATTTTTATGCTATGAAAACTCGGACAAATCTGCGAGTAACAGGTAATTAAATATACTTACTAAGGTAATGCGAAATTGTTAGAAAAGCAATTCGAACAAAGCTAGAACAGAAAACGCATTAAATTTTTTATAGTTTTCTGCTGTTTCGCGTAATTTAGTTTACAAAATTACCTTTTAATTTACATTGTAGAAAATATAAAAGCCTGTTCTTTCCGAACGCCATTTTTCGAATTCCCGCGCTTGTTACCCGACGCCATCTTTTATTAGTTTTATTCTTATTTAACGATGTTTCCAGCCAGCATTTTTTAAATGTTGCGAATGTTGTATTGTTGAAATCGTCAATCGTTAACATGAAATTATAAAAAATTCACAGGATTTAAAACGTTTCGTATCAGATTATTATATTACTGTGTAAAACGTGGATTCGAAATTTGAAAAGAATTTATCTTTTGTATTGTTTGTGATAATAGGATTTAAAGCTGCCAGTTAAATACAGGTTATGGTTTTAAATTTTGTTCTGAGCCCTAACCATGAGTTTACGGCTTGTCAAGTTACCGTACTCGCTACCGTCTCTTTAAATTATTTGTATGAAAACTTTGAACAGCGCCTCTGTTGGTAACTAAGAGAAACACATTTTTAGACCAAAAGTGTCATAGATTTCGACACGTAACGTTTCGAACGTAGTCAATACCAACTCATGGTAAAGTCTCTGTAACCTTTAAAATAAAGAAATAAACAAGTTACCCATCGTAATTGGGTATAATTTAATCACCAGCGCCCTTGATGGCAATTGAAATATTCATTAGAGATAATTTTTTTACTGCTTTAAATTGGTCAAACGACCAAATTAACATCGAATTTGTGAATTGTGCTTTCACTCAATGCTCTTGGTAGATTATTAAACAGTTCATGTCTAAGCTTTTCAAGGTTTTAAAAAAAGGTAAAGGGCAAAAATGTAATTAATGATTAAAATCGTGAATGTGTTCAAGTATTACACTTATGGCCACTTGAACTTTCCTGGGTTAAGTATTTAACTCTGAGTTAGCTTCTAACTAGGGTTTGTGATTGACAGTTTAACTCATTAAATTTAAACCAGGAACGTGCAAGTGGCCCTAAAGTATAAGAAGTCGTTTTTATCATAATCTAGTGCAAAACTAAACCAGACTCAGAAGGTTTTGTGTATTTGTTTGTTTGTTTGATACTCCTTCACACAAAAACTGCTGAACCGATTTTCATGAAATTTTGGCACACAAATAGAGGGTAGCTTGGATTAACACATAGGATAGTTCTTTACCGAAAAAATGTTCCTGTGGGACCATTACCAAGTGGATAACGCCACGGTTAACAGCTAGCAACATATGTCACATCTATGTATGTGTCAGTCGTATCAGACATAAATCGATTGATTACCAGTTAGTTCCATTACTGGATGACCATTATACCTTCTAGTAGTGCTAGGATGTGCACTTAGATTTGTATTGCTGTCCTGTGGCCGGGATGTTTTATATCGCTGTCCTGTGGCCGGGATGTTTTCTATCGCTGTCCTGTGATCGGGATGTTTTTTCGCTGTCCTGTTTATCGCTGTTCTGAGGCCGGAATGTTAGGTCTACAGTGTAATTTCTAAACTTCTTATCGACGGTGCTTGGTGGAATTCCATTCTTGATACAATTTATTTAGAAACACTTGTACTTTCCACAGTATATTTTATTATTATGGTTTAGCAAACCGGTTTCGCTATACAAGCATCATCAGGGTAATATAACAACTAAAATAAGTTGTGGAAAGTACAAGTGTTTCTAAATAAATTGTATCCTACAGTGTAAGTCTAACGGCTAGCCTGCCTCCAGAACATAACAGCGTGATAATGGCAGCAGGAATAGGTAAGACGGTAGATCCCTATCCTAGCAGGTGTACAGCACAGCACTCTAACGCCAGTGGTTTTGTTGGTAACTAGCCCAGAGAGCTTGGCAGGAAAGCCTGTTCTACCAAGTTTACTAGACCAACACGGAGAATAATCACTCTCTAGAAAATAATCTCTCTTTCACGAAAATAGGCACAGTTTCGGTGATCCAAAAGTGCACATTATATGCCCTTTCGTAATATCCAGATTTTTGTCATGCATTTGCTCTTATTTTTTTAGTTTTACAGTTTACAAACTCTATGTCACAAAATTTGTTTACCACCACTATCAAACCCGGTAAATCTTGTTCTGCTATTTAACTGACTTAGTGGCAGGAGCAGGAGGAGCAGGAAAACCTGTTGGCCTGTATTTTAGCTTGTTCAGATAGTTAAACGCTTAGAATCAAACAATGATTTCAAATGGTTTTAAAATTGTGATTCCAAAATACGAAATAATATATAATTATGTCTATGGAATCAAAAATAAGTTTTTATTATGTTCTCCCAAGTTCTTGTAGTTGTTTAAACTAAAACTCGATTAAAGTCGTAGCTATCAAATAGAAACACTATTTGACCTATTTTACCGATATCCAGATATCTAAGTGCATATCCTAGGGCTACTGATAAACTATATGTAGCTTTATATTGTGTTATTATGGCTGCATAATACGATTTTGGAAGCGTCAGTTCGTAAACAGGCTAAGTGCTGCGCGCCGCTTGCCTGTAATGTTATTGTACCATAATCTCTAACGGGCCTCACGCACGTTGCGGTGCAAAATATGTTTAGAAAATGTTTCTGTAACTTTATACGTCCTGTTGTTAGGTTCAGTTTATGCGAAACGTAGAAGCCAGCTGTGATAGATTGTGTATATTTTTTGTTGTTTCCAGTATTTAATGCTTTAATACAGGGATATGTCAGGGAAGAAGGGATATGTCAACCCTATCGTCCCCTAGGGTCGTTGCAATAGTGAAGACAGGCCAACAAGCTTGCAGCTTGCCGACTAGCTTGTAGTTCTTATCCATTTCTACCACTGTAAAATAAGTGTTCGCCAATGTTGTATAACAGTTTGGAAAATAAAATAGCAAGTAAACTTAAGTAAACTTGCAATAAGATTAATATTTTAGCCTTAGGTAATAAAACTATTTTATGTCAATAGACGATTATCGCAAAATAAGAAAATCCGTTTTCTTGCTATTCCATGAATAAATATTAAATATTTTTTATTTTATTATTTACTTACTACATCGGAAATATTTTAGCTTTAGTTAAAATTGTTAGCCATAATTATAATGGTGGCAATGAACAGCAAGAACAGGTGTTTAAAATTAACAATAAGAGAAATTCGTAAAAGTTCTAATTCATAAAATTACATAAAAGATGAAATTGTTCGCCAAAACTTTTTACTTATAAAACTAAGATATCTCAATAAGATTAAAAACGTATAATTTAATATCGCTGCAAAAGAAAAGAAATGTATCAGTAAATATCATATAATAGAAATGATTTTATAAATTTCAAAGTTCATAATAGTCATCAAATAACGGAAATTGACAATTCTTATTTGACCAACCGACGATCCGCGCGTGTATCGCTTACCACGCAATCCGCGGAGTGTATTTCGACTCCGCGGTTCAGCCGTCAGATATGCACTACTATAACATGATGACATTATAACGTGCATGATGACGCATTTCTACCTGCCAAAAAATTTAAATAGGTAACTGGATATAAATAATAAAATGTTATTACGTTGGTTTATATAATTAACAGTGAATTCCGTTCACTAAAGTTAAAAAGACAGGCCCTTGTTACTAAAAACAGACAATAGAACACATACGATTTAGTTTTTATTTAGTTAAAAAGAACACAGACTGTATTTAAATTTTGAATGTACACAATTTGCTGACTTTCGAAAAATGTATAAATACATACTTCGCATAAAAATATTCTATTCTATTTTAAGCATCCTGGCCGCGGCTAGCGACGAATCTACTAGTTTAGATACTTACAATACGAATACAATGCGAACATTTAATGTAGGTATGGCATTAACAGGAACTATACATCGGATCTTAAAATCTACGTACTCTTGCTAAGGTTACAGATTTAGAAGTGTGTATGGAGAATCAATTATTCATCTTTGATTTTGGATAAAATTAAGAAAAACTGTAAAAATAACACAGAAAAATTTAGCTGTCAATCAAAGGTAAAATAAAGATTGCTAGGTCGACTATTTAGAAATAAAACTGAGCGTTTATTTATTTTGGAAGCATCAGTCCACAGCTAAGTGCTTATGTGCCGTATGCGTATAATGTTGTTGTGGTATATTCCACGAGCTCTGTCACATTACGCACGAGTTGAGAAAATGTTTCTATAACGTTATGCTTACCATTATGGGGCCCTGCTTATGTTAGATGGACAAATGCACCCTTAATTTTAGTACCCTGATTTGGAATGGAGTTTCCATATTGCGGGTTACCCGCACTCTATGAGATAGAAGCAACAAAGATGAAAAAACGCGTAATAGGACTTATTATGGAAATTTCCGGCGATATTAACATTGTTTCAGAGTTTTGGCGCCATCGTGAATGAAGATGGTCGTAATTTTTTCATTATTATTGAATTTCATGTTTACATTGAGTGAAATTATTTAATTTAGGTGGGAATCAGATTCATTTTGTTCAGTGAAAGTGCACAAATGAAATGAAACCTTGCTACTGTCAAATCTCACTAGATGAGCTTGAGTAACGAAGCCACCGCTTTACTCAAGACCCTGACTTGTCATGACTTTGTACATACTGACTAATGATTGTATAAGAATTTATGATAACTAACTTGACATTGGGAAAGTAACTCGTGAAAAACGATAGAAAGTCATATTTATAAAAGAAGAAGAAGAACATTGTTTCAACTGGGAGTCAATAAATCCTGTCAATCAGTTTTTTTATGCAAAGTTTGTAAAGAAGTTTGGGAATAATTTATCTTTTTTTACGGTATAATATGTTAATAGATCAGAATAAGGTAATTAGAATAACTTGCCCGATTTAGTACCATCGCCTTATTTTTTTCTGAATTATTTTCGCTTTGTTTTTATTCAAATTAAGTTTACATTATATACATTTTTTTAATGTCAAAATTCATAATTCTAAAAATAAGGATAATATGTACAACTTAGCCATTTATAAATAATTATCAATACATTTATAAACTTCCAAAATAAGCAATAAAAAATATATCAAAATTAAATTGGGACTTAGTGTCTTCGGCTAGTCGTGGGTGCCCTGGTTGTGCCTTAGCCTACCTCTTCGGGGATATGGGCGTGAAGACACTTTTCTTTTTTTTAATTGTTATAAATTAACTCCGAGTTGGTCCGGGTTCCTTTGCAGAATAGACCATCTGCCTTCCTGCCACGCAGCTCGTAAAAAGCGAGCAAAGGCTTACCGTCACTAATACCGTGATACCTGACTAGGTGGTAGAGTTTCGCAGCGACTCACCCGGATTGGTACCACCGCCTTACTTATTCCTGCCGCCATAACGTCATGACGTGTTTCGGTTTGGAGAATCAGATAGCCGGTAAACTTACTTTTGCGCGAGGCCTTACATCCCGGCCTCAGGTTGGCAACGCACCATTACCACCTTTGGTGTCTCTAGGCAGCGGGAATTTCTTACCATCAGGAAATCCGTCTGCTTGTTTGCCTTCCAATATCATAAAAAAAATTAAAAAGAACATTAATCAATCAAATATAAAATATCATTTTTTACATCTGTGCTGTGAGCCTTTACATCTGTGCTCATTACTGTCATGTTTTGGTTTTGGTTTTGGGGGATAAACAGATTATACATACATAAAAACAGACAACACACATGGGTGGCAATGCACAATTACTACCATTGTTGTTTATAGCCGACATGAACTTTTTAAAACCATGTTTTTATTATTTACCTTTTTTATAAGGCGTCTATTTTGATAAATTTTACGTTCCTGTTTGTCTGTATATGTGTCTGTGTCATCATAAATTTGAACGGATGGACCGATTTCGATTCTGATTTTTTGTTTGAAGGCTTAAGTGATCGAAAGGGGTCAGAGCTACATCACATAACGTTTTTTGGGGTTATCGAAAATGTTGAAAGTTAGCAATATTTTCTAATTTTTTGGGAGTGAAATAAACATTTTTTTTACATTGTACCTTTCTTCTAACAGCTCGTCCGTCTCCACCAAAAAATTGCACAGCAAAGCGAATGTTGAAGCACAGTGAAGCATACCTCATCATCCGCTGCGTCGCCGGATACGACGGTGGCCTGACGCAGCATTTCACCCTCGAAGCCATGGGAGAACCACAGAAGATTATCTACAATACCACAGCTAAAAATGGTAGGTTTTTACCCTAGCGAAGACAGAGAATACGGATAAACTGTATATGACGCCAACCGCTTTTGAATAATATATTCTACTCGTCAAATGTTTTTGGCCTTCGATGTCTAGCATTTGATCAAACTGCTTTGACAGATACCTATTCAACTCGATTTATATCTTTTCCCAAGACTTTTTTGTAATTACAGCCGTTTTTATTGTTATATCAAACATTTTTAATTCGTCTAAGAAGCTGATTG
Source organism: Calephelis virginiensis (assembly GCA_002245475.1). Lineage (NCBI taxonomy): Eukaryota > Metazoa > Arthropoda > Insecta > Lepidoptera > Riodinidae > Calephelis > Calephelis virginiensis. The sequence continues at coordinate 40,155 of NJDC01007378.1, forward strand.
ATCGTCTATGAAGCTTTCGTTGATTCCATCCAATTTATTTAGTCAAGTGTACTTTGAACAAAGATATTTGATAAATATATAATCACCCATAATCATCATCATGTAACTGCAGTATTCTAATGGAAAAACTCCATAGCGATTCCCGGTGTTGGTCCAGTCCTCTGTGTAGAATGAACCATCTACCTGCTAGATAGGTTATATGGGTGACAAAGACCACTGGTGATAGAGTGCTATCCTGTTACTCGTCCGGGTAGGGATCTACTTATTCCTGCCACAACAATGATAGTGCCATTCAGGTTCGGAGTGTAGGGTATAGTTGCATAGTTAGCCTCGCACTTCGACCCCTAAATAGCGACCCACCTTCAACATTTATGGTGTCTATTGGCCAACAGAGAAGCCCTGTGCTTGTTCGCTGTCTAATGTCATAAAAAAGACTAGTATCAAATGCGAATATTTGTTGTTTGTCCTCCTTTCACGTTCAAACGGAGCATAGAGGAAATTATGAGGATGGAAAACTTACATTCTAAAATAACCAACATATAGCACGAAACGTGTTTGTATAAATACCACTTTGTAAATAATCTAAAAGAAAAAGGAAATTCTGCAATAGTTTTAATAATACGTTTATATTATTAGCCTTTTATCGCAGGCTATCAAATAAACGGAGGCCGAATACTTTCATAGCTAGTGTGGTTCAACATTAGCTGGTTGGTAATATTTGTTATCCA
>NJDC01007379.1:28144-49443 GCA_002245475.1 Calephelis virginiensis
TTGCTATGCATTAAATGACTGGCTCGTGTTCGATTTGTAGTGGACTCATTTGTGAGATTTTCCAAGTGTTGGTCCGGGAATGCTGAGAAAAATAGACCTTCTGCCTCTCTAGTAGCAGCTCCTAAGAAGCGAGCACACCTTAGAACATAGGTCAGTACCAACAACACCACTGGTGGTGACTGTATAGCACTGGCTGTACAGCATTTTTGTTCAGGTTTGAACGAAATCTAGTAAGTCATTTTATAATAGGTACTGTAAAATCAACACCTAAAATAGCCGTTGTACTTAGCGGCGTAAGCATTTTAATATAATGTCTTTAATATTCGTATTATGAATCCGTGCAAATTGAAGTGACTTAAACCGCAACCACTGAACAGTGTGTATAAAAAGGACTGAAAGAACTTATATATTATGATTGCTCATTGCTGCTACGGAACCTTTTATCGGCGAGTCTCACTCGCACTTGTCTGCTTTTGTTATTTTTTCCATTTGATTTTTTGAAGTGAAAACTTCTTTAGCGGCGTTGCGCACTTTTGTTTGGAATGGGTAAAAACTTCTAAACTCGCGTAAGGACACGTGACCTGATCGAAAATTTGTAAGACGGCGTAGGGTGCTTGTGCGAATGTTCGTGTTGTCATGTTTGTGTACGATAGCGCAATAAGTGAATATTGTATTCTACCACATAAATGATAGTACTTTCGTATTGATAATTAAAGCGATTCGTTCAAAAATATTCCCTGACCATTCCAAAATATCAAAAATCCACAACGTTAATATTCAAGTTTTCACTTCTGCCAGCGCTCCTGGAGTGCAATCTGTCGTTTTTTTTCTGTAACAGGCAATAAGTTCTTAATAATACATTAAACTGTGGACGTCAGTTGGGAAACCCGACGCGTTATACTTCTAATCAAACAGGTCATATTTTAATAATTCGAACTTAAGTCACGTCTGCAATATAGTTTTTGTTTAAATTTTCAACTTTTAGGGTTATTAGTAAAATGGATTTTTTATGGTTTTTTATGTGAAAGGTTAGCAAACAAGCGCAAGGTTCTACTGATGGTAAGAGCTTATTGTGGCCTATAGATACCATAGATGTTATAGGTGCGTCGCTATGCTGTGGACGGGATGTCAGGCCTATTATGCAAGTATACCGGCTACCCTACCCTCCAGACTGAAATAGACATGAAATAGTCATTATGGCGGCAAGAATAGGTAAGGCGGTGGATCCCTTCTCTTCCCTCGTCTTGTTAGTAATAACCAATAACCGGCGCTCGCCTCTTGCAATCTTCCTAGCAGAGAAGCAGATGGTCTTTTTTACCCATTGGACCGAGACCAACACGAGGAAAAAGTTTAGTTGCTGTATAACTGCTTGTTTATTATCTCCTCTCTCTATTCATACTAAAATATACAAACTACTAATTATATAAAATGTATTGAATTATATCCGTCTGTGTAGTATGCTCCACATAAATTAAGGAAGATTTCTAAATCCAGACCATGGTTAAGCACACATAAGCCAGGCGTTGTTTGTACATTTGTCAATTAACGCATTAGAAAAAAGCTACAAACCAAGTTTCCGGTACATCTGTAGAAGTACAATTTGTTAAGTTATAAAAAATATATATACAGGGTTACCAGTCAAATTTTGCGAAACGGTTCGGAATCGATGACACTTTCGATCTATTACAAAATAAAATATTTTTATGCCCATGTCCCCGAAGGGGTAGGCGGGGGCTCAACCAGGGCACCCACGACTAGCCGAAGACTAAGTTCCACAATGTGATAAGTGGCAAGCCTATCGCCAACCGGGTTCATATCCAATCCGGGGCAACGTCAATTTTATTAGAAAATTGAAAACATACATTTTCTAAATTTTTTTGCTGCCCGACCCGGGGATTGAACCCGGGACCTCAAGAAGTCAAGTCCGACGTCGGGCCGCTAGACCACAGAGACGATCTATGAAAAAACTAATAATTAAAAAAAAACAATAAAGAATTATTAGCCGATGCAATAATCAAAATACAAGATGCGTAATATTAATATTATTAATATTTTGGAGGAAATTGCCAATCGAATAATTTTATTTAAATTTGAATATGGATTTCCGCACAATAATGCCTTCTTCCATTGTATATATTTTTATTTAAAATACAAAGGTCAGGTCTAATTGTCTTTAATATAAATTTATAAAGCTTCTGGTATTTGCTGGGTGTAATACAAAATAGAGCTGGAGGCTGCAGGAAGTTTTACGAAAAATTGGAAGTCTAAGTATCTTCACACCCATATCCTCGAAGTGGTAGGCAGAAGCACAACCAGGTACCCACGACTAGCCGAAGACACTAAGTGTTATAGTTGGCAAGCCTATTGCCAACCGGGCACATATCCAATCCCGAGCAACTTTTATTTATTAGAAAGTTGGAAAAACCCAATTTTCTTTTTGTGTTTCTTTCTGCGGCAGCAGTCAAGTCCAACAACTGAACCGCTAGACCACAGAGGCGATATCTTAAGATTAAGAAACAGATCTAGTGGTGATCTATCTTGGGATCAGGCTGCGATCTTTGCGCCATAGTTTTAGTGTTTTTGTGCAAATTTATAGGTTTTTTCACCTGGTTTACCTATTAACTAGATGGTAGGTTTCTGTATGACATTATCCAGATTAATACCAGCGACTATTACCGTCCATAGTCAGTGCTAGTGGTTTCCTTTTACCGTGCGGGATGATCGTTAGACTTGAACATGTGTAGAACATAAGTTAGAAACGCACAATTAACATCTTTGATAAGCGTAATATAAAATTAAAAATCGGTTGTAGAGCTGGAAGCTGGAGTTGATCTCAAGATTTTTTTTATTAAACAAATAAATTAATAAATATCCCTGGACAATTTACACAAATTGAATCTAAACCTAAAGTAAGCAAATTATATTAATAGCACTCTGATACACAGAAATACTGAAATAGAAATATATTCCCAGACCCAGAAATGCAGACAACTTGGGTAGAGTAACTTAGACACTTTAGGTAGAGTTTCGCAGCAACTCGCCCGGATTGGTACCACCGCCTTACCTATTCCTGCCGCCATAACGTCAGTGCTTGCCGTTGACATGTTCCAGTTTGGAGGGCAAGGCAGCCGGTAAACTTACTTTTGCTCGAGGTCTAACATCTCGGCCTCAGGTAAGCAAAGCACCATTACCACCTTTGGTGTCTTTGAGCGGCGTGAATTTCTTACCATCAGGAAATCCTTGTGCTTGTTTGCCTTCCAATATCATAAAAAAAACTAAATGTTCATCACACAAATGTCTGCCCTATCGGGAATCGAACCCGAGCCTCGAGATCGAGTAGTTAGGCGTGTACGCTAGCCACTCCACCAACGTGGCGGTGAAATTGGAAGTCTATCTTAAATAATAGAGCACAGTTGTCTCTTACCGTCAGTAGGTTAAGCAACAACTGTTTGCTATCTTATGTTATAAAAGTAGTAAGTATAAAACCTCAAACTCAATAGCAATGTAACGTACGAAACGAACCATAACCGAAAAAGTACATACATACATATCTTCACGCCAAGTCCCTTACGAGGTAGGCAGAGAGTATCGAGTGCCAGACCTCACGATCCTGACAAACCTGTCTTGCTTCCTTCACATTCATAACCCTTTTCTTACAAACACGCCGGTTTCGGAGACTCTTGACACCACCCTCGAATAATATCCGATTGATCTTATCGTGAAATGTCAGCCTTGGTCTCCCCGGGTACCTACATCCATCCACATTCGCATTGTATATCTGCTTTGTCAATCTTTCATCTGTCATTCTTTCCACATGACCGAACCAGCGGAGCATGCCCTTTCGCATTTTAACACCAACACTTTCTTTCAATCCTACTCTTTCTCGGATCTCACTGTTACGAATGCGGTTAGCGAGCGTTACACCACAGATTTTCCGTAGTGCTCTCATTTCGACCGCATTTATCCTACTTTCATGCTCTTTCTGACACACCCAACTCTCGCTTCCATACAATAACGTTGGAATAAGCACAGAATTATGCAAAGCGAGTCTATCTTTTTGACTTTTTGACCGAAAAAGTGTTAGTTAAATATATTTTTTAGTTTTTGTCATGGGCATGAACATCTGTCATTAGTTGCATAAAACCAACTTTAAATTTATTACTAAGATCGGACTGTAATAAACCTCGATAATGTCATCGTGGTACATGAATTTAGACTAGTCTGATTTTCAAATTTATATATGACTACCTCGGAATCATAACTTATCTATATTACCCGCCTCGTTGGTTGAGGGGCTAACGTACACGACTAACAACCGCGAGGCTAGGGTTCGATTCTAGACGGGGGCAGGATTTGTGTGATGAACATTTAAATGTCTGCATTTCCGGGTCTGGGTGTATCGTAGAATCTTTGACTAATACCCATAACACAAGGATATAATTTGCTTTCTTATTAGGGTTAGATTACTTATTTTATCCATAGGTATGCTTATTACTTTTTTATTATCTTTTCAAAAATAAAACATCAAAATACATTATGCATGTTATTGGCCAACTAATCGCGTAAAAAACGTCCAAAATACATACCTAGATAAATTGTTAAACCATAACGTTCTCCTTTTTGGTTAAAAACCAACCTTCCTCAACATGTGAGACCTTAATCGATAAATGTGCGTATCTTATTCAAACATCTGTCATAAACTAGCTCAATCTCATTGGTCACAAGCGATAACGCTAGATATGTAATATGTATGTTTATCCAGAAGGTTACGATAACGCTAACCAGTGCGTCCACGTTAATTGCGAGCCTTCCTACGTTGAATAAAATGTCGACCGGTGACGTCACCGGCGCAGGCGCAACCCAAGATTAAACAGGCGACTACCTAAATATAGAACGTAAACATGTCTTAAATGAATCATGGCTACAACATAAGTAAACAACTTCGCACTCCATAATCGATTACGGCAAGCGAAACATAAATAGGGATGTACAGATATCGATTTTGTTATGCGTGTCAGTCGTGCCAGATTAGGGTTAGAGACCGGCACATAACCTCCAAATGTTGCCCCATTGTCCAGTAAAAAATGCAGGCACGGCGCGAGCCTCAAAACGCGTTTTAAGAGAGGGAGTGAAAACTACAAGGCGGTAGGCAGTCACATTCGAAACGCTGTCAAGAGCTCGCGCGCTCTTCGCAACCCGTTCAAACTCTACATTCGATAACTTATCAACAAAATAATTGCATGAAGTCATCGATTAATTTAAATATCTCAAAACAACGCTCTACTCCGTACTTTTGAAACACTCGTGTTAAAATTTCCAGTATCAAAAGTATCGCAAAGTTATGTTTGAAGTTTGACAGTGAACTCTACAAGTGTCCGTGAAAAAGTAAAGTGTGATATCATTTGGTGGATTTGTTTTGTTTTTATTTGTGAGATTATTGTGATATATTCGCTATGAACGGAACACCAGCAAGACGGCCAAAAAGTGCATTTTCGGAATCTGTAAGTTACTTTATATACATTCTAGAGTTTATTTCTATACTGTCATTAAAATAAAAATATTTTTAATTTTTATTATCGTGTGATGTATTTTATGTGATGGTTTTATTATACTGTGAAAAGTTATGATCTTAAAATATAATTCATTTGTTACAAAAACCTTTTTGAATAAATGTATTAATTAAACCTTATAGTGACTAAATTACTAAATTAAGGTAAAATACTAAACAGATTTTTTTGGATCTTTTCTATTATACCCCAAACTATTTTGAAATCGAATTAATTTAACGTTCCGGATACATTATTTTCATACTCTTTAAATTTGTTTCATTATCATAATAAACTGTTAGCCTTTAAGTAAAGCATAACAGAAAACGTATTAAATGTTTGCTCTACTTATTTTGATTACGACTTTTACAGCATTATTTAAAAAAGTCAATCAATATTTAATCTATCATTATGTCACAATTTCGTATTGAAAATTTCGACTTAATGATTGATTAAAAGATAATTAATATCTATAAGTACTATCGTCAAAAACGTCAAATTGTTATATTTAATAAGCATATTTTTTAAATATTACAAAACATATATTAAAAACAATAATACCTATAATATTTTTACAAATTTTTTTTTCAATTTTATTTTAAAAACCGTTGTATAGAGTTGCTATACAGGTTTCATTATATACGACTTACCAGCTGGTAGTCGGCATTCCCCTAAAAAATTGACGGCCAGTGTCAAACTTATTAGAGACAGAGACCGAATAATAGATTCAATGCAATAGATAAAGACAAAACAAGAGAAATGACCGCGTGAAACGTATCATTTGTTCGCAATCGGCAACAATAAACAAGTATAAACGCTATAGATACACGTAATAGGGCAATCATTTACTCTGGACACTAGACTCTATGTAGAGTTATTTCGACGATCATGATTTTAAATGATTGCCTCTGGACTTTAATGTAAAATAAACTGAAAATTAGCAGATTTAAGGTCTATTCTTACTCAGCATCTCTTAATATATGACCAAATATTATTTTGTTAAATGGCGATATCTAGAATATATTGATTCTCCATGTATATTAGTCTAAGATCCGAATATAAGTTGACCTTTACCCAGTTGATACTAATATTAAATATATTTCTTAATAAAATTAGTATTGTTAGAAAATAAATTAAAGATGACTTGTATAAAAATCCTGTGTAAAATATTTTCAATTGTTTTTTTTTAAACTGATTATCATTAAACTTAAGTTGACCTTTAACCTGTTGATACTAATATTAAATATATTTCTTAATAAAATTAGTATTGTTAGAAAATAAATTAAAGATGATTTGTATAAAAATCCTGTGTAAAATATTTTCAATTGTTTTTTTTTAAACTGATTATCATTAAACTTAAGTTGACCTTTAACCTGTTGATACTAATATTAAATATATTTCTTAGTAAACTTAGTATTGTTAGAAAATAAATTAAAGATGACTTGTATAAAAATCCTGTATAAAATATTTTCAATTGTTTTTTTAAACTGATTATCATTAAACTTTGATCAAGATTATTTTTTATTGCAACAGAAAGACAGTTTTATCTTGATTTAAGTTTAAGGCGTACAGAATTTGCATACTGGTTGACTGTTATTTCCCTGGGTAACATTACTTAGTTGCCAGGTATGATAGATATGTCGATGCCAGATACTTTCACCTCATTGGATAATAGACGAAAAATTACAATATATATTTTAATTGCTAACATGTTGATATCTTATATTGTCGGCAAGAAACATCAGAATAGTAAAAAAAATATTTGATTAAAAATAATTAAAGTACTCCCTGCAGCATGTTTTCAGTCTACTCTTTTTTAATATATTTTCTAATGCACTAGTGAAATATATTTCATTCTATCATCAGCTCGATGATGGTCAGTACAAAATACTTAGCATTACATATCAAAATATTACAAGAAAAATACATCAATCCTATTAATATTATAAATGCGAAAGTTTGTAAGTATGGATGTATGGAAGTTTGTAACTCTTTCACGCTCGAATGGTCTGAAATTTGGAAGACAGATAGATTGTGACCTGGATTAACATATAGGCTATTTTTAATCCCGATCGCACACCGGGTTTCTGTGAAAACGCGGGCGAAGCCGCAGGTAGCAGCTAGTACAATCATAAAACAAAGTCCCCCGCCGCGTCTGTCTGTCTGTTCGCGATTTACTCGAAAAGTACTAAACAGATTTTCATTCGGTTTTCAACTATAGATAGAATAATTCTTGAGGAAGGTTTTAGTGCATAGTAAGTTTATGTTTTGTACAAACCAACGATATTAGTTCAATATGTCGGCAAAAAATAAGCCGATTGGGAGCTTTCTTTGAAAACGCTGCCAAAACCTTTTGAGTTGTAACAAAATAATGTATGGTGGGATTTTTCCTCTTCGATAGATCTCAAAAAAAGTAAGTTGTGGTATATGTCTATCTTTAAAGAATAACCCACATTAACCGTCTTTTTGCGTTTACTTAAAACAGTAAAATGAAGGGTTACTTTAGAACATATTTTTAACAATACAGTATTAACCCTTAATCAAATAAATCTGTTGGATACGTTATGCGTGTAATTTAGACCAAAATTGCCTTTTACGCTATCAGAAAAAAATTAACAACTAATGAGTTATCAAAAAGTTAAAATCTCCGGGCGCAAAATTAAATATCGTTGAAGCGTAGCGAAGACATGCTAAGCGCGCTGAATACTTACTTAAAAATTTCTTCTTTTTATTTTGTTAATTTAGTTTCTTTGACGTAGTATTTAATATTTTTTTAGCGTAATACTCGATATTTATTTTGGTTTTTTCTTTATTTTTAAATATAACTAGGAATTTAGGTAAATAGTTACTTTGCTTGATTTGTTTATTCCACGTACTTGTTTTTTTTTTTTGCCTATTTTGGATAATTGATTTGGTGGCTTTCACGTTGCCTTATTATTTCCTTTTTGTATTTAATAACATTTATAATATTTAGGATTTTTATTATTGAATAACGGAAGCGAAGCGAGGGCGGGCAGCTAGTAATTATTCTCAACCTATCTTCATTTACATACGAATTAGTAAAAAATATATTATAATTAATATTCGCTAGTTTGAACTCGGGATTTAAACTGCGCTTGAATAATTTTAGAATGTATTAATTAACTTTGTAATTTTCACTGTCGGTATTTGATGGGATTTCATACCGTATAAGTTTTTAAATAAAAAAATAGCAAAACATTTCATTCTAATTGTAGTTAATTCTCTATACTTGTAGTTAAGCTCATTCTATACTTGTAGTTAAGCTCAAAGCGGAGATCATGACATCAATGAAAATGTTTGGTTTAAATGTAATAATACTATAATTAAATGTAGAGTACAATTGTATAAAAAAGTGAACACAATGAAGTTTTACCAAGTACCGATAGTAAAAGTAATATTCTTTAAATAAATAAGTTATACGCCTAATTACGTCACGTCAATCAAATACATAGTAACATTTATTTAAGCTTCGTTGTAGCCCATCCTTCCTGTATTAAAGCCCGTGCTAATAAACTAAACATTTATAAAATAATGAAGATCTGGCTATTTGAGGATCCTGCGCTAATGACGTTTGCATATTTATTGTGTGATTCCTCACAAGAAATAATTCAAAGCATGGTAGGTATATGTGAACGTAACATGAGTCGTTTATTTCGACAAAGTATCGAGTTACCAAAAACTTATCATTAATTAATGTTGTCATTACTTAACAAATATTTTTTACAATCATTAAAAAAATAATCAACAATTGATTGATCTGACAGAGTGTTTTTGTCGCGTAACTCAATAAGCCTGGCAAAGGAAACGCATGAACGATTCCAACTACAAATGTTTTCCTTTATTTGATTACCGAGTTCCTACATGTTTTTAACTAAACTTTTATTTTAACTGAGTTTTATTTTTAACTGTCAACATTTTTTCGGTGGTCATTGCGCGATTACCACGAAAGTGTGTATGAATTAAAATTATTCTTTGTTGCAAGGACCGTTATAAGTTCGTTGGTTCGTCTATATGACATATGAGGCTGTTTATAAATTTCACGAAAATCCGATAAGTTGTTTTTGTTTTTAATAATTCATGACGTAGTAAAAATATTGGATACGATTATTTGAAGTTTATATTGAGCTTAACTTATTTGTTGTTTGGAAGACCAAACAACCAAACTGATGTCCTGTTGAAATAAGATTTACATTGTTATAAAATACATTAAATATCTCTGTGTATAATCGCTTCTGTGGTCTAGCGGTTCAGGTGTTGAACTTGACTGCATGAGGTCCCGGGTTTGAATCCCGGGTCGGGCAACAAAAAGAAAATTTGGTTTTTCCAATTTTCTAATAAAAAAATGTTACTCGGGATTGGATATGTGCCCGGTTGGCGAAAGGCTTGCCACCTATCGCATTGTGAGACTTAGTGTCTTCGCCTAGTCGTGGGTGCCCTGGTTGTGCCTCTGCCTACCTCGTCAGGGATATGGGCGTGAAGATACTACTACTGCTAGTACTACTACATTATCCTATTAATATTATAAATGCGAAAGTTTGTAAGTATGGATGTATGGATGTTTGTTACTCTTTCACGCTCGAATGGCTGAACGGATTTGTCTGAAATTTGGAAGACAGATAGATTGTGACCTGGATTAACATATAGGCTATTTTTAAATCCCGATCGCACAACGGGTTTCTGTGAAAACGCAGGCGAAGCCGCAGGTAGCAGCTAGTATAAAATATTTGCCTCTGTGGCGTTATAGTTTAGTGTTGGACATGACTCTTCGGGGTCCCAGGTTGGCTCTCCGGGTCGGACAACAAAAAGAAAACGTTTCTTTTTATTAATTTTATAAAAAAAAACATCGCTGCCCGGGATTTCACATGTAACTGGATAGCGATAGGCTTACCCCCTACCAAATTGTGAGACTTAGAGTCTTCGGCTAAATCCGCGTGCCAATCGGGTACACATCCAACCCTGAGCAACACTTTTTTTTATTAGAATATTGGAAAAACCACATTTTCTTTTTTTTTGTTTTTGAGATTCGAACCCGGGGCCTCTTGCAGTCAAGTCCGAAACCTGGACCGCTAGACCACAGAGTCAGTTTATTTGATAATAATATTCAGCAAACACCGGCGGGCAGCGCAGCCGGCATCTTAAAATGCTAAACATTTATTACATAATTATAATGCATTGAAACAGCAATATTAAACTCTACATTCTTCGATATCTCGGATATTACGAGGCAGTGTAAATCTGAAGAATGACAAAAATGAAATGAAAATAGGTTAGAAATTTCATACAGACTGCCCTGAACTCGGTTAAAAAATTTAGAGACTCAATACGTTTTCTTATGGAAAACATTAATGTGGAAACTTATTCCGAGTGCAGAAAAATACCTTCAAACGTTCAATAAACTGGCAATATATTTTTTTTCTAAAACTAGTACAATAGTAAGGGAGCCCAGGATGCTACATCTATAGTCACTCAACTCACACAACGTCATGGACTTAAAGGTGGAAATTAATATGAAATATCGTGTAAAGTTTATATTTTAGCGGTGCGAGGTGCGTCTATAAGTTATAATAACAATAACAGTCACTTGATCATACTCGAGGGCATTAGATATTGATAAATGTCTAATGTGTCTACAATAACAAAAATATGTCAATCGGGTCGACAAAACGGTTATCAAACATGAGCAACATGTTTTTGTTGCGTCACATTCAAATTGTCAAAATATTTAAAAATTCACTAATTTGCACGGAATAAACCCACCATACTTGAATGTGACATGTTCAATTAAAAAGAAAGAAAAAGAAATAGACACACTATCCTACACACGCGTCTCTATACGGAAATTTGATACATAATGGTGTTTGACCACGGTTCGAGGTATTTCTTGTGTCAACATCTGAGACGACTGAGGAACTAGCTAAATCACCTCTTGGACTCCCCTACTATAAGCACAATACAAAAAGAATGATAATGCAAAATCAGATAAAGAATTAACGGTCAAACACTGAAAACAAATATTGAAAGGAGACCAACAAAAAGTGACCGACTACTCGCAGCTACAGTTATGAAATCTTAAATCCGATATTATATATAAAGGTATCGAGGCCAAACCAAAAAGGCGACCAAAATTCACGAGGTCCATCGGATCAAACAAAGTTCACAACCACGTATCTATACTAATATTACTGTTATCTTTGGTGTTAGAGGAAGGTGGGGTAAGACAGGAACCTTAAGGAAATATGTGGAATAAAAGCTATCGTTTTGATTTTAAAACTTAGAAACTTTAATAACAAAATAATCAGTCTATCTTCTTTTAAATCATAATCAAACAAAACAAAAATAAATCATTCTTCTTGTAGAAATAACAAAAACAAGAAAAAAAAACCTAATCCCCATAGGGAAAGATGGGGTACCCCCCTTGGAAAGATGGGGTACAGGTAATTAGTCATCATCACTTTCACAAGCTGGGCAGATATGGTCATCGTTATCTTCAACGCCAGCACACCCACAATGTGCCCATCTACCACAAATTTGACAACTTATCCATCCTTCACGTGATCCCGTATATAAACCCTGACAATACAAAGACTCCGTGTCTTCGGTATCGCTATCTGAATCTTCGATTTTCTTTTTAGCCCTTTTCTCTGCGTTTTTGGTCTTTACCTTTTTTGTTTTTATCCTGAGATGTTTTCTTTTTCTTTTTATCATCTTGTATGTTTATTATTATTATTTGGAGACGGGGAACTATGGCTGTCTTTCCGAAATTTATGAAAATTTAGGCTGTTATCCACCCCGAATTTGAGCATTGTGCCCAAGAACCTGGTAGAGCTCCATTCACCAATTCACGCTTCATACAATGATGAAAATTTCAATAGTTATTTATAGTCGTCCGCCTCTCAACGTTGGTTAAGGCCTCACTTGCTTTTTTCCAGTCGCAGCAACCACCTTGGATCGTATTTTGGAAACAACTGATTCACCGGTCACATCACAGTTGTATATCCTGTCTGGGGTGAAAGGATGCTCATCTAACGATTTTCCTAGCAGTTCAAAAAATTTTCTCTCTGCAACTTTATTAAAATGCACACAGCTAATCCTTTCCAGCTTGCCTTTGCTCTGTATTATTATTTCGAACTGCTAATTCGTATAGCAATTTTCAAAGTTCAGTAGTTGTTAATCCAAACAAACGCCCTTCCATTTCCTATAACTAAATTACAAGTTCCTGTTCCTCATCTTTAGTAGAAACAGTTTGAGATCCTGTAAACGATTGTCGAGTTTTCTGGCTTTATTAACTTTTCGTTCAAGAGTAGTTAGAGGGACACCGTAAGTTTTACTGGCTAATTTATAACCTTTTTTCACATTTAACACATCTCTGATTGCCTGTCTCATAATATCTTCCCCCCCCCCCCAACACCCTCTCTTTGTCTTATTGTCTTTATTTTATAGTCACTATCTATAAAAAATGGAACTGGACTCAATATTATCAATAAAAAACTGGACAATGTAAAATACAACTAGCGGGCAAGATGGGATACTGTCATGCCCCAAAGAGACTTTAACAAAAATAATAAAAATTCTAGGTTACAAGACACACTCAACTAAACTAAATTGTAGTGTATTTAATACTATAATAGACTTGTAATAAGAAAAAATATACGCGTATGACCTACATGTACCACGTTCTGAATAGTCAGGCCTGTTGTGTGCTTCAAAAATTAGATACAACAAGTAAAAAAGTAAATAATTACTCACAAAATTACAAAACGTCCTTCAAACGCAATAAATCTTTTAGGACTGAAAAGTTGCCCAACTAATATACTAGATGGTACTAGTAGCCGCACAGTAGCAAGTTTGAATCTTTGAAATCCATTGGGTCCCCGTCTTGCCTCACTACCCCGTCTTACCCCACCTTCCCCTACGCTCGCTGACCGCATTCGTAACAGTGAGCTCCGAGAAAGAGGGATTGAAAGAAAGTGCTAGTGCAAAAATGAGAAAAGCCATGCTCTGGTGGTTTGGTCATGTGGAAAGAACGACAGATAAAACCGGATTGTTTGTATGAATGTGAAGGAAGCTAAGCAGATCTGCAATGATCGTGACATTTAGCACTTGATACTCTCTACCTGCCACGTTAGGAAGTTTACGTGAAGATAAGCATTAGAAATCTGAAAGTGTGTTTATTTGACTTGTTTGGCAATTGATGTAATTTTTATCTGAAATACACAAAAATGCAGAAGAGCTAAAACAAGTTGAGGAACATATAGCTGGAAAATAATTTCTCTTTTTAATTAAACATTTAAGACCCGGGTTTGTTCCTCGTTAAGCACAGGTAAGCAGGAAAGGCTGCATCTCTAAATCTGGTTGTTTATTTATTTCAATATTTATATATCATGTAGTGCATACGTATTTTTCTAAATATATATTTGTGACGGTAGGGTTTTTACGACTGTCATCCATGTCACTTCTAGTGAATGAAGTATGTATGATTAACTCATTTAGTAGGTACTTAGAACTGTGTATCTATAGGACATAACTACCCACGTTAACGATGAAGAAAGGAATTAAAAATTTCGACTTGAATCCTCAGTAGCTCAAAAGGTTAGAGCCTTCCTTGACTTGAGACAAAAGGTTACAAATCCTGTCTGGGTCGAATTTTTTTCTTACCTTAAAAATAGGTAGATTATTTATATTTATTACAAGATTCATTATTCATAAGAAATCATTTTAAAATTTCATTTAATCTAATACTATCTACCTATAGGATCTGGCCCTAGGACATGAGAAGAAACCGCTTAACAAACTCCCCGGCAACCAGAGCCAAAACCTATTTGCCTGGTACTACCACCGTTTCAAAACCTAGACAGTCAGGATGAGAAACGGCTGAAAAACTCCCCAACTACCAAAACCATACCAAAACAAGGATGTAACCTATCTGCCTTGTATTTTATATTTTGGTAGACATTTCTAGCCGAATTAAAGAACGCACTCGGAAGTAACCTTACTATCTCAGTCAAGTAGAAATAAATAACACACCAAGTGTAATAGTGAGAGCGAATTGGATACAGTAAAAAGTAATAAAACCGCTGTACTCTTTTATATGAAACCCTCAATAGCGACTTTTTGTGAATAGTTTTTTGCACGCTTAAAATAGATTTGCAACCAGTAAAAGACACATGGCACTTTCGATTAGAAAAAACAGCTAACTGCATTTTACTAAATTTTTGTGGCCTATAGTTCGTAGGCACTGAGTACATGTAAACTGTAAAGGTTCTGATTTCAATTCCGGAGTCAAGCAAACTCAAAACATTTTTAATCGTCAACTAAGAACTTATCCGATCTTGAGCAACGTTGTTTGTATTAAGAAAAGTAAACATTTTTTTGTTACCCAACCCGGGAATCGAACTTATATAGTCAACGCCAACTCCAGACTACTATATTACAGGGGCGATAAAATTATTGTCGATACCCTAATACACCATAAAGTAATACATATGCAACTCCTCCGACAGAGACCTCTAGACATTAAAGGCGATTTTTATGACTCCGTAACGGTCGAAAAAAGTGACACATTGGTATTTATTAATTTCATAATAATTTAAATATAACCACACTTCAGAAATGGCAAAGTCTTATAAATTATAACCGAAGCATTACACTCTTTTCAGGGCAACGCACCATTGCACTCTTCGATGAATAAAGACGGAGTGTATTAATGGACATGATACCTGTTTCTTTTATTTAACTCCCAATAATATAAAAAGACGTCGACAGTACCTCACTGACTCTCTTTATACCACACATACGCATACCTAGGTATATACCTACCGATATTCACGCCAAATTTGTCGAGTGATTTGACTTGTCCTTTCCGGTTCCGGATCCCTGTCTATCTTCCTCCACATTCATTCTTTATACATAGGTACCCTTTGGAATATTCTCATGGAAGGTACCAGCTGTTTTTGATAATTAACGACTAAGCAATTTACAATAATATGAAGACAATATTTCAAAGTAATTAATTCAGCTTCACTAGAATTTCGCACGTTATATCAAACGTTATTTATGTAATGTCCGAGTTTTGTTTCACTTGCCGCATACTATTGTTATTTTGAGGTTACTAATTTTTATTTGTGTAAACTAGGTATAGGTATGCCCAGAAGGTCGTCACTTTCGTTATGATGAACTGTATTTTGTACTGGAAAAATACCATAAGAAAATTTTCATATTAAATAAGTACGTTCAATCTATTGATTATTATCGGAGAGCACGCCAAACGGATAGTTCCGGCTATTGGGGACAGGGAGTCAATTGGTTGGTCTACTATTCACAGAGCTTACCAAAAAAGGAACAAGCTGAAGTGGACAATACAGTTTTTTTTTAACTTGCTTCTTTCTGTCTATCACAAGGAAATGTTAAATTGATATAAAAAAATTGGATAGTTTTTGAGCAACTAGTGACTGCATAAAACTCTTTCATCTGCCTTTGAAAGGTTTTTTTTAAAAAAAAATGATTACAGTTAAAGAATTATTGGCTGTATTTAAGTTTTTTTTGACGTGTATTATTACTTAAAGTATTATGTAATATCTAACATTATTGAAAATAAATTGTATTTCATAAATTGTCGTGTTTGTGAAATTCTCAAAAGCTTGCACAAAAGCTTTTTATAGAGTCACAGTTTGAATTTAAACATCATACTTTTTTATATTATATTAGACTAAAGCTCCTTTTTTATGCGGCTTTGGATCGAATTACAAATACACAAATTTATGCAAATTGCGAGCTTTGACCTTTGTAGAAAACAAGCTTAACAAAAACCGCCATAAAGTGCTACTTACTATAACTTTTGACAGCACTGTTAACTTTTGCCGACCTTAGAGGCAAAGAGTCCTCCTCCTTAAACAAGTAGAATCCAGTCACTTGCACTGAACACAACACTGAAAATCAAGTTATCACTTCACGAATGTCCTGCCACGGGACTTGTGTCTAAACCCGTTTTGAGGAGTATAAAATTCCGGTTTTAGGAAAGGTCATTTTCAACTTTTAGCGGACAGTGGACGGACGACAGACAGTTCCACTTCAACAGTGTTCGGGTTGAAAGGAAAGTCTAACGAAAGTTTCGTGTGTTAAACTTTTTTCGCGATCGGCAGGACCGGAGTCGCGACGACGCCTGGTAGGTATTGCACTGACGGCGGCTCTACGCAAACTGGCGCCGCACTCGCGGCCGCGCGATCGCCAATGTTAAAATTAAAGTGTGCATTCGAAGGCTTCACGTCACACACGCTTCTGTGTGAGTAAACTTGCAGATTCCGTTACCACCAGCCTTTATCTTTAAAGTAGAATTCCATCCATTACCGTTTCCAGTATTTCAAACCCCATAAAGCTCAAAGAAAAGCGAAAATGGATATAGAGCCTGTGAAAAGCATCATAACGCAGTGGTTATTCAAACAAGACTAAAGTTGTGGGTTTGCTCGTTGTAGGCCCTACGTGTAGTCGGCGCATAGTTTTATGAAATTGGTTTTTTGTTTTCGCCGTCTGGCAGGTCCCTAAGGTGAAGCATAAGTCGCTTTATGGGGCCGCTGAACTTTAACAGTAAGCTTGTGGGTATTATTTAGCTTTTACATGTTTAAGTTTTCGCAATATTAGGTTAAACATACCAATGTACGAAGAATGTAGAGTTGAGAGATTTGAACACGTTTTTTGCATTTTTTACCAAAACTTTTGAGTTGTAAGCAAATGAAGAGTATATATAGAGTCGAAAACTCTTATCTATAAAACCCATACTACCTATTTATCTTTGTTTTATTCAATCGGTTAAACTTATAAGTCCTATTTAACATAGACTTCAAATATGCAGTGTTTGTATAATTGGAGCTTAAGCACTTGTAAATACTCGTACTAAAGCTATCAACTAGAAATGTTTTTATTAGCACAAAATTAAATTGATCTCTCTTTAAAAAATTATGTCCTACATAATGCTTTATAACGCATTTTTATTTTTGTACTTATTTATAGAGCCAACGAATCTTATTAAGCTTAAAATAATCATTTTGATCTGCGTTATCGACATTTTCAAAATTAATTTGTCTAGCTAGATTGAATAAAATTACATTCAACTTTTGTACGAGTAAATACGATAAATAAGCCCAACACTAATGATCTCTAGACATACAGTAAGACGCTTCAATGCCCAAAATAAATATTTGTTTATTTTCAACCGACTTCATAAAAAGGAGGAGGTTCTCAATTCGGCTGTATATCTTTTTGTATGTTTGTTATGCGATTACTCCGTCAATAGCCAACCAATTTTGAGATTTAATTTTTGGAAAGGTAGGTAATGATTAAGAGGTCCCATATTAATTTTATCATGATCCGACAAGGTTTTACCCAATAAAATAAATGGAGTTGATTGTTGAAGATTTTTGTTGGTTTGGTCTTTTTTATATATAAAATATCATAATAAATGAACAAATATAGAAAAGTATGCTTAAATATAAGGTCTTTATCTTTTTTATTTTTTGACGCTATCGTAGAAAAAAATATTTTTCGTAATTGTTAAGTTTCGTGTACATATTAGGCAAAATTGTTAAATTTTGGTGGCATTTTGTAAGTACAATTTTGTTCAGTTAAAGTGCATAAGTAAAATATTCATGAAGAAATTAGAGTACCATGCTTATTCCTCATTAAACGAAAATTAAATCTCACTTAACGAGCTTGAATAAGGAGTCCACCACTTTACCCTTCACCCAAGACCCTAAAATGAGTTTCTATGACAACTTATGGCTGATTTTGAATGATTCAAGCCTGGTTGAGCCAAATCTAGTAACTTAAGGGAAACGTAACCTTAAATAACTGTAGTGCTAAAGTCCATGCCAAAATTTAAAATTGTTATCAAAAACTTAACGAAAAGTCTTAATTATTTTAACATGGTTTCGTTTATTAATAAAGTAGACTTTCAGTGATTTATTTACATTTTGAATAATTTTTAGTTTTATTACACTCTTCATCATACCCAAATATAGAAATGTAGAAATATACATATTTAATATTTTTCTACATTTTTAACCGAATTTTATTATTGATTTCTCTGTCATTTGCCAACCAACTTTAATTTTTTTTTGAAAAATATAATTCCGAGGTGGTCCTGTGGTCACCAAATCTGGATCTGATGGAATTCCAGAAACTTAGAGGAAAATATCATGACAATATTGAAAGAAAAATCAGTTATTTACAGTATTACTGAGCTTAAATGATTTTTTTATATCCAAATTTAATAATTTTATTTGGACTCAACTAAGGATTTCAGCAAAAGTAACGCCGTATTCAATCAATATTTTTCTTATTTTGGGAACTAGGTATGTTCCACTTGATTTTTTCTGAATTTTCGATTAATAACGCCTTACGAATATTATTCGGTAAATTGAGAACATATTTTTAAAACAAAACGTGGAGAAAGAGCCTTTATGTGAACTACTTGTTTAAAGAATGAAATAAAACTCTCAAATTCCGCTGAAAGATAACATTGCAATTCATTTTAAAACAATCTTCCGAATTCACTGAATACGTTTATAAATATGTAATAACCTGAATGTTGTGAATATTCTCATACTTATAATCCTTAATTAAAATCTTTATTTGATAAAACCAAACTATCAGATGAATCTTAGTTCTAAAAATATGTAACAAATATATATGTACATATATAATATGTGTACCAAAGGTATCGATGGGTATGTAGTCAACCTAAGACAACTGTAATATGTTAAGCTTCTTACTTAAATAAAAGTACCGATTACTGTACCTCGCAAACAGGAATACAACAATACCGAGCACAGATGACCGCCTTATTGGTCAAGGGGCTAGCGTACACTACCATACAACTGCGAGGCTCGTTTTAGATTCCCGACGGAGGCAAAGTATTTCTGTGATGAAAATAAATATGTGCATTTCCGGATCTGGGTATTAATGAAATTTATATCAGTATCTAATTAAATATTCCTATGTATAAGAACCGTTGAATAACACCCATAACACATACATATAACATGCTTACTTTGGGGGTTAGACTCAATTTTTGTAACTCGTCCAGGAATAATCATTAATTATTCCCGACAGGAACAGATACCAATCTGGTAAGAACTCTACCAAAAACGGTCACATTACAGTCACAGTGTTAGCTCTCTTTAGCTTCCCATTTCTATTTTCCACATTTTATTCTGGATCTCCTTTTTAGAATATACTCTACCCTAGCAGTTCGTAAGAAGTGAAATTAAGTTGAATAAATTATTACGAATATATCAATCATCAATTTGCCCTTTTTAAGGGATTTACAACCTTACCCTTCACTGTCGTCTTCCGAACAGTAGAATAGGCGGCAAACTTGCACATTAAGCCTAACGCTACGGCCACAGGACAGTAACAGGCCTGTAACTTCTATGGTGTCTCCAAGCCGTGTTTCTCACCTAGAAACCGAAGAGCATTGTGCTTCTTTGCTATCTTTTTCCACGAAAAACATATTAATACCATATATAACACACTACCTTCCGCCCGCGACTTCGTCAGCTTGCAGCAATTTGCTTGGCTAACGCTTAATTTAACCCGCGACTTCGTTAATTTGTATATGTGAGTAAGTACTGGGTCTTATAATCTTACAGAATTGAAAGAAAGATAGAAAATTATTTATTTGCGGAATATGTGTGTAAATGAGATGTTACAAAAATATTTAATTATATCAACATATTCTACCATGTTTCGGTGTGCAAATATTTTGATATTTATAAAAAATATTATTGAATTACATATACTATTACTTTACTTATTTATAACTGGTTTAATTATTTATCACCAAACATTGTAAAACTATAATTAAATTTAACCCTGTCTAGCGAAAACTACCACCGTTACCAAACCTAGCCAGACTGGAGAAGAAACGGCGAAACAATTGTAGGAAACTTTGAAAGGACCGGCCATATTTTAATGTAAGGGTTTTAGAATGGGTTTAAATATTATAGCCAAATTGTAATATTTACTTTTATAAACATTCATTAAAAATAGTCCGCTAAAATGCTTTACTTGTTGTCACGCTATATCGTACCTAATACGAGTCATGACGTCACCAGCCTGCGAATACGGTTGCGGTTATTACCTTTCGTATTATACGTCGGAACATTTTTGTTATTCTAATAGATTGAAAATGCTATCATATTCGAACCATTTTTCAAAATTTTAATGGTGCTTTAGATGTAATATAATTGATATTCTCTATCGTCGGCGCTTTGTAAAACTTCCAAATATTCATAGTTTTAAATGAAGAAACACTTGTACTGTTTTAGGTATCACTTATATGTGTTTTTTAAGAGTTCTACTAAGTTTAAAACTGAAAATTCAATTAATAATAGTTTGGAGCTTGTTTACAAAATAAAAAATGTTGTAGTTCCAGATGGTGTTATCTTAGTCTCATTTGATGTGCAAAATCTGTTTCCAAGTGTCCCAGTAAAATAATGCCAAGCTGCAATTAATAACAAAACAAAGACATTAAAAATGGTGCGTGGTGGTGTCTATAGATTGGAATGTGAGGGATGTAAGGCTGAATATATTGGACACAATGGAAGCTCTGTTTCAACAAGAATAAAAAAACACATAAGAACTTGGCGATCCGGTAAAGGAGAGTCTACATTTGGCAAACATCTGAGGGACGAAGGTCATGTATTTAATCCAACAAAAAATTTTTCGGTCTTACATTAT
>NJDC01007389.1:0-17136 GCA_002245475.1 Calephelis virginiensis
AACACTGCTATTGTGAAGTGACAAAGAATATTCACAGCATTTTAAAAAGAATAGTAACAAAGGGAAATGAGGAGTGCCCTCAATACTTCCATTAAAACGTATTGTTACAAGTAGATTAGGGGACAATGATTGTTCGCGGACACATCGAGTTCGGATTTCGAACGCGTTGAAATCGTTTGTAGGACGCGTGTTGCGCACGCGCCGACAGTATTGTAACTAGTCTGTTTGCCGCCAAAACCACGAGGGATAGTTTTCCGATGGCAAATCCGCAAATTCATTCACTGCATTACATAATGGCGCCGGGTTATTCAATTACCGTGACCGGGTTATGGGCGTTGCTCTTTTAATTCTGTTTTGATGGCAAATAGCTACCGGACTTTCTTAATAGTCATGAGTGCGAGGCATTTTTTGTAAGGCTGGATATTGTATAAGGATTTCTATTATTTGAACTTGAACACGTGTTTTAGCAAACATGTTAACTTCTAAATTAGCTTAGCCATCACAGTGCAAATCTTGAATGTGGTAGCTCAAACCCCCAAATTAAAAAAAATCGAAATTGTACTTAAGGTCATTTACATCGATACTGTGTCAGCATTTGTCAATGTTTGGTAGTACGAACTTTCCAGATCAGGAAAGTTTTATTATATTTTTAATTTCTGCTGGTTTTCTAGTACAGAATAAAAAAAGTATAAAACCATATTTTGCAAGAATCGGAAAGGACAAAAATGTTAGCAGCAGAATTAGCGTCCACAATAAGTAGGTATATTATTTTGTGTGATTTTCATTTATGAACAATACATATATACATATCTTTACGCCAAGTCTCTTGCGTATCAAGTGCCAAGTATCATGAATCCCGCCGACCTGCCAGACTTCCTCCACGTTCGTAGCTCTTTTTATAAAATACGCGGTATCCGAGGAGTTCTGTTAAGTTCGTTAGTTTCGTGCTGCTTTTAAATCTTTTTAAAAACTTATTTATATTTAACTGTAATTTTATCCAAGCCTATGTCTTTACAGACAAGGCATCCACGACTAGCCCAAAATACTAGATAGTGTCGCAATGCCATAACTAGCAAAGGTCTTATCAACCGGGCGCTTATCTAATGTTATACCAGGCAAAGTAGTTTTGTGAGAAATTTGAAAAGACATATTTTTGAGCTACACACACACACACACAAAGAAAAAATTTCGCCCTAGACAGGATTTGAACCTGTAACCTTTCGTCTCAAGCCGACGAATGCTCTAACCAATTGAGACGAAAGGTTACAGGTTCAAATCCTGTCTGGGGCGAAATTTTTTCTTTCTTTAAAATTTATAGAAAATTTATCCCAAGCACAGGGCAAGTGCTAAAATAAAAATACGTAATATCGGAATACTTCATACATATAGGAGATTTATACTAGTAAATTTGGTATTTCCACATGGTAAATCGAATAAACAAATAAAGGATTTTGTGCTTTTAAAAAATATAAAAAATTGAATCAGACACTAAAAATAAATTTATGTTGTTTTGGTCAAAGTCAGCAAAATTTTAAAATATGATTACGTATTTAAGTTTGGCGTAGTCTGGGTTTTTGATTTTTTAAATAACTAGCCTGTGAACTTTGTATCGTTTACCATTGATAGCCATTGACGCGACGGTCTGTTTGGGAAAAAATAAAAAATGTTTTCTTTTTATTTTCTCTGCAATTTCCCAGTTTTTGTCTTCATTTGAACCTCTTTTCCTGACAATAACTAAGACAACAAAAAATAATTTACAAAATTATTCTTGGTATACATGTGCTGTTATGTATTTACTATGCTACCTAAAATTAGGTTTAAATGTTTAGTTAATGTTTTTTTCTTTGCACCCAATTTAATTATTCTTTCAAATAAAGTTTGGTTGACTGGTAGAGAATGCCATGTAGCATTAAGTCCACCTTTGTACACTATTGTGCATGAATTTTAAATAAATAATAAATAAAATTGGTTTCGTATCCGTATTTGTTCAGGCGTGATGCGATGACCAAGCGAAATTGGGAATCATTTTTATATAAAAGATATAAAATTTGATTTTTAACTTTGCCTTTTTCTCTTCCATGGCCTCAGTACTTGGTGCTCAATGACAGCCCTGGTGGCGTTGGATAAAGCGAACACCTACTTGCGGTTCCATTGAAAGAGCACCAAAGCCGCTGTGTCCGAATCGATTCGCAGTATTAGTCGTTTCGAACAAAGCATCTTGTGGACCTTCAACCGATACCAGGCTACCTGAAACCCGTCTAAATTAAGCCCCGTACAAAACATCATCTGGGGTGGAATTGCCCTCTCCGCAGCTCCTGCTAATGCCGGTCCGTCCAAGGTAATCGTAATGTCTTGCTGCATCCACTGGTGCTTGCGAGCCAAATGTAGTAGCGCCGAGTGACATTAGGATTTTTTGCCAGCAGGTACCTTCGCACCTGTTATTCCAATTCCGTTCATCTGAGCGGTTCCTCCCTCCCATTTAATGCTGGCCGAATACGGCCCCGCGAAGCCCAATGCGGTCTGCTTCTCTTGTCCCCTCTGACGATTGCTCAAGAGAAGTACGGATAACAATACTGTAATGACTTCCCCGATATGTCTGATACTCCACCCAGGGTACAGAGCCGAGCAGAAGCCTCCACGACAAAGCTTTTTTTGAGCTGTCTGGTGTCTAGCATGTTTTACTCTATCGTGGCAGCAAATCGTCTGAAATGCACCGCTCTTTGGGGTCTTAGTGGCAACAAGCATCCCTGTAACAATTCGACCCCTTTGCGTATTTATTGAGGTGGGCAAGACAGCGCTCACATCATAAACACCACACCTTACCACACAGCCTATCTCTCTACTCCGCTGGCTTTCAAGTCGTAAGCTCCTGAGGCCGAAAAGGTGTCTGTCCCACCCCAGGTACTGAGCTTCCTCTGCGACACGGTGGGGACCCGTGGGGCACGGTAAGGCCTGAAACCATGGAGAAGACACCCCTGCGACTTATTTTAACTGATTTTTGTTCAGTGACGTAACGCTTCACTCGAAATACAGTTTTTTTTTATATTTATTAATATTAGTAATTTACTTTCGAAGGGTACAATTTAGAAATAAAATTAAATATTTATATACTTTGTTATTATAATAGTCTACGATTAAGATTTATTAAAACATATTAAACCTATTTTGTTGGTCAAGTATAGATGTTTCCACATTTTCTAGAATTTTGTAAAAGATATCTCAAATTTTGAGTTAAAATATTATCATTCATGGAACGAAAACTAGGTTCAATTGGTTCAGTAGCATTTCGATATGCACAAATACACAGACAATTATTCTGACTTGAAATAATGCAACTAAATACTCTTATTCAATTACATTTGCAGTACATCGACGCAGTCTTTTTTTCAAACTTTATGATATACTAGCTGCTACCTGCGGCTTCGCCCGCGTTTTCACAGGAACCCGGTGTGCGATCGGGATTAAATATTTATGTGCCTATATGTTAATCCAGGTCACAATCTATCTGTGTTCCAAATTTCAGACAAATTCAGTTCTGCCATTCGAGCGTGAAAGAGTAACAAACATCCATACATACATACTTACAAACTTTCGCATTTATAATATTAATAGGATGTATCGTCATTATGCCAATACTATAAACCATATTCGTATTTTAATTGAAGAATCACTTGTACTGTTTTACGTATAACATATAATTTATAATTATATAAATAGCCTATCGGTTTCGCTTTTTAACCGACTCCAAAAAAGAAGGGGTTCTCAATTCGTCTGTACGTTTTTTTTGTATTTTGTTACGCGATTACTCCGTCCATCTCTAATCGATTTTAATGGTACTTTTTAAGAAGGTAGGTCATAATTCCGAGATGGCCCCTAATTTTATCATGATCTGACTAGTAACATTTGAGTTATACTTACACCCGTATTCAAGAAGCATACTTGGATAAGTAATGAAACAACTCTGTGCAAATTACGACAATTAGCTATGCATTTCTTCAGTCAAACCATCCTAGCTAAGTAAATTCTTAGTATTGTTTATGAATTAATAATACTTAGAACTTACTTAGCTAGGAGACCTCATAGTCTTGAAATCAATTCTGCGATTGGTGCGTAACAGAGAAATGTCAATCGAAATAATTTATTTCAAGGAATATAAACACTCTTTAACCAGAGATATATTTTATTGACGGCTGCAATTGTGATACTTGTTATATATATTTTTTCCTTTATTATTTATGTACTCGTACATATTATAGGATTTTGGAAATCATGTTTGGTTTTTGTTTGCGCGCATTAGCCTTCGTTCATTTATTCTTTTATTAATATAATGACCAAACTCTTCCTCACTGCTGTAAACCATACAAATTAATTATTAATTTGTATGGTTTACAGTTTTTTGTGATTATTAATTATTAACTTACAATTGTTATCAATAAACCTTAAAATATCGACTGGACATAAACAACACTCTTTCTCACTGCTGTAATCCATTTTATTTATTTTTAGTACCTAATAATTACTAACTTACAATTGTAATAAGCAAACAACTTTAAAATTTCGACTTGACATAAACAATTTGATGCTATGCGTTCCTTAAAACAGCTCGGTAGATATTTTAGTCATGCGTCGATTTTAACAAACTGGCTAAATTCACTCAAGTATCGTCTATGAATAGGTTTGACTGTCCCTATGTTTTCGTGGGCACTATGAGACCTCATAGTGTTGTTTATCAATACGGGTGTTAATAATGCATAAATTTGTCACTTATGTTTACGACCCTTTCCCTATCAGTGAGTTACTCGTGTAATATATGATAGAATTTATGTGGAACCATTTCGAAACCATTTGCGGATAGTTTGAGTCTGTTTAAGCAGTTTTAATTTACTTAATTATTTATTGATCAAAAAAACGTTTTTTTAGATCTTGTCTAATAACATTTTTTTTATTTTTTTTTATTAGGTATCGTAATTGTTTTTTTCTCACCAAAAATTCATAAGTAATGATTATTTATCAAACTAGTAGTTACAAATCGCCGTTTTGCCTTCACCTTCAAATTTATATTAGCACTATTTATTAGCGTTTATTTAAGTTCAGTAAACGCAGGCGCATAAATCTCAGAACATAGAACATATCAAATATTTTATCAATAAACATAGACTTAAGTACTTCTAGGTTTTAAGTTGAGATTATAGTTTGTATTTGTATAGTTTATTTAGGGTCTAAAAATCTGAATATCCATTTCTTACCTAAGGCTGGTCGCTAGGCTATTATGCTTCATGACCTTACCCCAACTTTAAATCTGACGCACAGAAATCTGAAGCGCTGATATTGCTAATAATAATATAACTAATTCTTTGGCGTTTACTCGTTTACTTGTACTATGAGAGTTTCTTTTAAAAAAAAGGCCATTTACAAAAACCGTTACGAGGAGTAGGTACGATTTCTCATTGTCTTCCAATAATTCAAATAAAATAAATAAAAATAAAAATAAATATCTCTGTACAAGTTACACAAATTGAATCCAACCATATGCCTACTATACTACTATAACTATATGCCTGTGTTACGGGTCTAATACACAGAAATACTTAAATAGATACAAAAATGAATTTGTTGTTAATTAATAGTCATTACGGTATTATATTTTGTAAAAAAGTAGGTAAAGTCATGACGTTCGTTTGGTAAGGAGAAAAGTTGGATTTGGACAAAATTGGCTCAATTGGTCTTTCGTTGCCCAGAAGAAGAAAATGTCGACAAAGTGACACTAACGTATTAAAATTGTTCGTCAGAGTCGTAAGAAGTCATCGAACAAGCACAAAATCTTGAAATGGTAAAAGACAACTGCGGTATATAGACACCTGTAACATCTATGTTAACTTCCTCCAGAGAGGTGTCGGATTCGGGTATGTTTACATTATTTTACTAGCCGGTAGGTGACTGATGAGAGGTTTTACCAGTGTTAGCCTCTTCCGAGCTACCTGGCATAAAGTCAGATTTCTATTCTACTCACCAGACCTGGACCAACACGGAAGAAAATATGTCGAAAAATATGTTCGGCGTTTTTTAAGCTATGCCAAGTTAACAATTCGTATTTATTTGGTTACTAGCTGCTACCTGCGGCTTCGCCCGCGTTTTCAC
Source organism: Calephelis virginiensis (assembly GCA_002245475.1). NCBI lineage: Eukaryota > Metazoa > Arthropoda > Insecta > Lepidoptera > Riodinidae > Calephelis > Calephelis virginiensis. Next base: position 6,139 of record NJDC01007389.1, read on the forward strand.
AGAAACCCGGTGTGCGATCGGAATTTAAAATAGCCTATATGTTAATCCAGGTCACAATCTATCTGTCTTCCAAATTTCAGACAAATCCGTTCAGCCATTCGAGCGTGAAAGAGTAACAAACATCCATACATCCATACTTACAAACTTTCGCATTTATAATATTAATAGGATCTATTCAGACGACAATATTAAAACCAAAGTCAGTTTTGTGTACTTTACTTTGTTACGTAAGGAACTTTGGGACATTTTACCAGATTATGGGATAGTCGGGTCCCTGCTGCGTGCGGTGCAGTCAATGTATTTAGACTGGAAAGCATGCGTGCGGGTGGATGGCAACATATCGCCTTGGTTTGATGTTAATATTGGCGTCAAGCAGGGTTGTGTTTTGTCAGCGCGCTTGTTTATCTTATATTTGGGCAAATGTCTTCAAAGATTAACATCATTGAATGTGGGAATGCGTATGGGTGACCAAGTGGTGAACTACCTGCTTTATGCAGATGATGCTGTACTTTTGGGCTCTACACCATCTGAGCTGCAAACACTGGTCACAGTTATGGAAGGAGATTGTAAAGAAAGGGGCTTACATTTGAATGAAAAATGAAAACCAAAATAATGGTGTTTAAAAGAGACGTAGCTAGAACGGATGTTTGGTTGATGATGTAGTGCTGGAACAAGTGAATGAAATTGTATATCTTGGTTGTGCTTTTAGCAGGGATGGAAGGTACACCGCGGATGTAGAGAGGAGAGTGAGTGCAGGGAATAGTGTGAATGGAGCGTTGGGTAAGCTATTCCAAAGCGAGGTTTTAAGTCAAAAAGCTAGACTCGCTTTGCATAATTCTGTGCTTATTCCAACGTTATTATATGGGAGCGAGAGTTGGATGTGTCAGAAAGAGCATGAAAGTAGAATAAATGCGGTCGAAATGAGAGCGCTACGGAAAATCTGTGGTGTAACGCTAGCTGACCGTATTCGTAACAGTGAGATCCGAGAAAGAGTGGGATTGAAAGAAAGCGTTGGTGTAAAATGCGAAAGGGCATGCTCCGCTGGATCGGTTATGTGGAAAGATTGACAGAAGAAAGATTGACAAAGCAGATATACAATGCGAATGCGGATGGATGTAGGTACCCAGGGAGACCAAGGCTGACATTTCACGATCAGATCAATCGGATATTATCCGAGGCTGGTGTCAAGAGTCTCCGAAACCGGCATGTTTGTATGAAAAGGGTTATAAATGTGAAGGAAGCAAGACAGGTTTGTCAAGATCGTGAGGTCTGGCACTCGATACTCTCTGCCTACCCCGTAAGGAACTTGGTTATGGATAAAATGAAGTTCCTAGTTATGTATTAGCAGGCAATCCATCCTCATTCAATGCCATATGCAATGTACTACAATATGCAAATTCGTAGGACGTTTTACTAACAATGAAATGCCTAAATATATTACAATAATAACTCTAAAAGTGTTACTGATTCATTGCTATATGCGATCAGTTAGGCAAACTGAGATATTAAAAAAATTGCAAATCAACAGTTTTAAAAAAGAGTGCTGAACAATATTATCCTAAAAAACATTTCTTTTATTAGGGAAAAAATAAATTACCTACCTATATTTGAATCTAAATTAGATCTATATATTTTAACTTACGAATGATTAAGACGTTTTTGTAAACGCAGTAAGAGTACCTACTTACTGCGTTATTACTAAACTTAGGGCGAGTCAGACTTAATTAGACTTAAAATGTAGGTCGGCAACGAAAAAGTCTGACTGTAACTTACATGTACTGAGTTTTTGTTTTTGATTGTGATTTGTGAAGAAGTAGTACCGAATAGTATGAATAAACCGGCTTCATTTATGATTTCAGGACTATGTTCAAACTAAAAGGGCATTTTTATAAAATAATGATACAGTTTAATGACACTTTACAAACATACCGTGAAAACCATTATTAGGCCTGTTTTTTGTAGAGTAGTGAAGTGTGTGTGACCTGCAATGCAACGTTGGCTGCAAATAGTCGTTGCTAGGAAAATCTACATGTCAAGACGATGGATATGCTGCGACGTAAATGAATGCCTAAAAACTATAAAATCTATAGGCGCCTGGAAAAGATGATGACACCTGTAACAACGCGTTGTGGAACTAGACATGTGTCCCTTTATAGTCATTGATAGGGATGTCGAAGAAGGAGCAAATTATATAAGTAAGGATAATGAAGCAGACCTATGGTTCCCACGTTTGAATGTGAAGAACATCAGGAATAAACGCTAAAATGACGATGACGACTATCACAACGTGAGCTTGTATAGTAGCTACAATAAGAAGTTTTAATAAATATACATCGAAATAGGCCAAAAATTAATCGAAAATATAGCTTAGTCGTAACGCGAAATATTTATTCTGAGTATTAGGTATACCGAATGAAAACGGCGTAAACTTGTCAGGTTTAGTTGATAGTTTTAAATTTGAATGATGTATAGAAAAATATGCATATGAATGTCATCACCTCACACGCTAGGTTATCCGTCAATCAATTAAACACTGTGGTGAAAATGAATGCAAAATGCAAAAATAATTTATAAAAAAGACAAGTCCGCAGAGTTTTTTTTTTGCAAGATTTTCGCAGTGTGAGGCCGCGATTCCAATCAGCTGGAAGTTTGAATAGAAGTCGACGCGCGCAAGTACCACTTGTATGGTCTACGTGAATATAGTAGTGTGAATCTGAATCTAAATTTATGCAAGCGTAAAAATGTAAACGAAACGTATTTATTTGAATCATGCTTTTTCCCCATGCACAAGTCATACCAATAGAATCCAACCCCAAAAAAAAAGAAAATTATATGCTCGTGTTATGGATGTCATTCAACTATAATAGTACATAGAAATACTTAAATAGATGAAAGAATAAATTTAATAAACACCCAGACACGGAAAATGCAGACATCTAAATGTTCTTCATACAAATGTCTGCCCTCGCCGGGAATCCAACCCCAGATTTATTTGGGATTTAGGGCTGTACACTAACTCCTCACTAACCCCTTTTGCAATAATTCTCGCGTTTGGTCGATGTAATTTGGCATGTACGCTAGCCACTCGACCAACGAGGCGGAAAATTTCCGAAATTGATTTTCATTGAAATTGGCAGTGAACTTGAAACAATTGGAGTCATGAAACGTCCTTAATTAATAATTTAAGCACTTGCACTGTTTCACTTTTGTGTGTATAGAGTTTTACAGCACATTATTTTTAAATTATGTTTTCTTAAAATACAACAACAAAATTAGCCAACCTGTTTCGCTTTTACAGAATCTTCGGAGCTCTGATGTTATAATTTTGACTATTTTAATGACAATAAATTTTTGTCACACCTTCATAAGGGGCCATCCATAAATTACGTCACGCGAATTTTAAAACTTTTCGACCCCTCCCCCCCTCCTTGTCACAGGTTGTCACATTTTGAGAACCCCGTCCCACCCAATGTCACGTCACACATTTTTTAAACTTATGCATATATCTAAAAATAATCAAAATAAAACAGTTATTTGCATTTTCTTACTATCTTTAATAAAATTTATATAAAGTCAAATATTGTTAAATGTTCACAATGCCGCATTATCTATCTAATCAATCTTTCTCCATTTGTGTCTGTAAATATTAAATTCCAAATACAAAAAAACTGTAAGAGTAAGTAACTAGTCTCAAGGAATTCCAAATCCGAATTAATGGCTAGGAAACCGAATCTGGAAATCTGATGTCTGCGCCCGACTTAAAATTAACATGTTTTTTTACACGATCCACATTGTTTTTGGCCCCAATAGGAATTTGCCATAAATTAGCCAAAAGTTGGATAGGGCTGATTTAAACCCTTACCATTCAGAGCTCGTAAATTTTAGTGTCTCACTTGCATTACAACATAGCTCTAGGAATCAAATGTTGTTACGGAAGAGATAATCTTATAGCGAGAGTGCGAAGTTATTAATAAAGTAAGTAAGTAAGTATCTTCACGCCCATATCCCCGAAGAGGTAGGCAGAGGTACAACCAAGGCACCCACGACTAGCCGAAGACACTAAGTCCCACAATGTGATAGGTGGCAAGCCTATCGCCAACCGGGCACATTTCCAATCCCGACCAACAGTTTTTTTTTTATTAGAAAATTGGAAAAATCCAATTCACTTTTTGTTGGCCGACCTGGGATTCGAACCCGGGACCTCATGCAGTCAAGTCCAACACCCGGACCGCTAGACCACAGAGGCGATCAAGTTAGAGTTATTAATAAATATAGATTAATAATTATCTGTTCAAAATTTTTTGTTCACATATAAATTTCGTGTTCTAGTATTTTATAATGTGACGTCACAAGGCTTTCGATCTCCCCCTGCCTCTTGTCACATAATGTCACATTAAGATGATAACCTCCCCCCATTAACGTGTGACGTAATTTATGGATTGCCCCTAATGGAGTTTCACCAAAAGCCCAGGATTGAAACTTTACAAGAAACCTCTTGTTTGCGACTTTAATTCATACTGAGCATTATTTTGTTTGATTGTTTTGGATTTGGTTTGGATAAATAAAAATTTAAATGGGAATTTAATATTTATTGTAACAATTTGTGGTTAAAATGCATTATTAATAAATAGAAACTTCTGGCAGTGTTCTGTTTCTTGAGCATAAATAATGTAAACTAAATTATGGTAAAGGTACTTAGTGACACGTAAAATTTATTAAAACTCTGCATAGCACTAATATGCCTGAACGCTTGATATTACCTCTGGTAAAGTGTGATTTTTTTTAAATATTGTATTTGTTAAATATTAAACTACTCTAAAAATGCATTAAAAAAAAACAGTTCACACATTTATTAATTTCTAAACAGACTTAATTGCAACATATTATTTTTTGCCGAAAATTTCTATATATATCACAATTTAAAAAAAAACATTAATTCTGCTCATTGAAACATATCTATTTATACATAGTTTAATCTATCATCGCTTGGAACCTACAGGAAAGTATAACCATTTGAATTCGTAACCTTTTAGTCCGTATTTTTCTTCTTTTTCTGTTTCAGGTTTCGGAACGTCATCGGAGAGTAAGTCCAAAATTTCTTGAGTTATCTTCGGCCTGAATCCATGTTCATCTGCCACATAATCAACTCTTGTTCTTACTCCATTTCTTCCTGTCACGTAATAGTAACCTTGTTTAGTTCCACTTGTGTAACCTTCTTCAAAATGTCCGTGAAATCCTACTGTGTAGTTAAAAGTATATAAAAGGTGTTCCATGTCGCTAGTGCTGAGACCATCTGGTAAACCATCTTTTTCACCTGGTTTCTTATAATATATGTCAGTGTTTTTGGGAACTATTTGCATTTGAGCTGAAATTAGTTGTGGTTTTTGTACTTTGCTTGTTGTACCTTCATTTACACTGTACAGTTGTCCTAGATTTTGATTAATATTTCCGATTTGTTTTGGATTTCTTTCTCCTGATATTGATTCCTGTTTTACAGGATAGTTCTGAACATTATTACTGTCAAACCCATTTATATTGGCAGCATTATTGGAGCTAGTTTCTGAATTTAAATTGTTGCGAATATTTTGTGTCACTGGTTGTTGCAAATTTGTGCCAGGTGCATTGGTTCGTATATTAGCATCATCTAATCCTGCATTATTTATACCATCATATTTGTTTTGTACGACAGGTAACTGAGATTCTCTACTAAGACCAAATTGTCCTTCATTATTACTATATGTTTTTTCTACACCAGGCTCTTTCGGAGAAAGACTTCCAAACCTATTTTCAAATGCATTATTTTGGGTATTGCTTACTTGTGAATTGACGCTAGTGACTGGATTATACTGTTTGTCGGCCAAAGTTTGTTGGTTCTGTTGGTGATTTGACTGTTCGTTAGAACTGAATTTAATTGAGTTTTGATCACCTAGATTGACTTTTTTACTATCTGAGTTCGGAACATTTTGGTTGAACCCACTATTATCTTTTGGATAATTATTATTTTGACTATCTGGTGAACCTATACCTGGAACAACACTCTGTTCGCCAGATAACTGAGAACCAAATGAGTTTCCATTTGGCTCATTATTTCCACTATAAACTGGATTCGAAGGTTTAACATCTGGTTTTCTTGTTGTTGTTGTTGTTGTTGTTAGCAATCTGCAATGTGAACATGATTTTACTGGTGAAAATATACTGTCTACTTTTGGTTTCGGCTGCTCAGTTGTTGATGTGGTAGTGGTCGTAGTAGTCGGTTTTGTTGGTATTTGGTTATTTTGATTAGAGGAAAATGAGAGAGATCTGCCTTTCTCGGGGCCACTGCCAGCAGTTTTAATAGAAGTAGACGCAGAAGTGCCAGGATCTGAAACATGAACGTTACATGAATAAACGAAATAAAATGATTATGTCTGGGTAATTTAAACGAATTAATTTGACCCTTATTGGAAAATTATCTTCTTGTGATACGTTTATTGTCAGTTATAATACCCAAAAAGACACATAAATACCAAAATGAAAAATATAATATTAAATATTACGAGTATTATTATTTTATCAGATAAGTTGTATTTCAGCTTCTTTTGTTTTTGTCGAAAATCTTTTATATTGCGTTATCAATATGCGTATATATTAACAGAATAGACACGACTGTTTCTATTTTTAAAAGGTATTTTCACGCCCATAACCCCGAAAAAGTTTTCAGAGGTACAACCAGGGTTCCCATGACTAGCCAAAGACTCTAAATCCCACATTACAATAGGCGTCAAGATAATCGCTAACCGTCACTTATGTCAAACGATGGGCAACGTTATTTTTATCACTACACTACACCATCGCCGCCGGTCTAGGCGACGAAGACCTCTCTTGCGCCCGGCGCCTAACGCCGAGTGACGAGCCGCCACTATTTCTCCACTTAGTCCACCCAGTAACCAGAATGCAGCACCAAGTCAAGGTACGGTCTCCCGGGAGCCCTTGTTGCTGGCGTTGTAGGGAACAGTCCAATTCATCTAAATAATGATGTCTCGGGCTGAGCACTCTGCTCGGCCCACAAAGCCCGGTGAAGTTGTAAAAACCGCGAGGTTGGCAACACATTAGTTATTTCAAAAAAAAGTTATTTTTATTAGCAAATTGAAAATACACATTTTCTATTTTTTGATGTCAGACTTGGGGTTCGAACCCGGCACCTTTAGAAGACAAGATTGACACCAGAACGCCAGACCACAAATTTGGTTATTTTATTTTATAGGTAGGTGATTTTGGATAAGAACATTTGTTTATCAATAAGTACTCGTTGCTACCAATGTTAAACAATTGATAGATTTCCTGTATTTCCGATTCGTACCTATATTTTATAGCAGATATTTTAAAATTTAAAAGTATCTTCACGCCCATGTCCCCGAAGAAGTAGGCAGAGGCACAACCAGGTCACCCACAATTAACCAAAGGTACTTAGTCTACAATATGACAGTTGACTAACCCTTCGCCAACTGGGAAAAATTGTTTTTATTTAAAAAATGAAAAAAATATATTTTGGTTTTCTAAACTTGTGACCTAGTCAAAAAACACCCACAATGTGATAGGTGGCAAGCCTATCGCCAAGCGGGCACATATCCAATCCCGGGTAACATTTTTTTTTATTAGAAAATTGGAAAAACCCTAATTTCTTTTTGTTGCCCGAAATACAAACCCGGGACCTCATGCAGTCAAGTCCAACAACTGAACCGCTAGACCACAGAGGCGATTAAAAAAAATAAAAAAAGAGAGAAATTCAAAGGAGAAATATAATTAAAGAAAAATACTTACATGGCTTAACACGAATATTTTTCATGGACAGTATTTTGAAATTTCCATTTTCGTCTGTAGCGTACACAGTCACGTGGTAGACTCCATCAGCAGTGATGAAACCAAACTCTCCCATTATTATTCCATTTTCATCTGAAAAACCCAAAATGATAGTTTTATTACCGATGTTATTTCTATAATGAACATTTTCTTTTATCGATATGATAAAGCAACAAAACAGTCATATTTTTAAATAAAGATTTTTAGACCTGATGATGTTGTATAAGCGAAACCGGTAGGCTATTTACAAAATCATAAATTATAAGTGATACGTAAAACAGGACAAGTGTTTTTTTTATTTAAAAATATGAATATTTGGAAGTTTTGCCAAGCGCCTACGATGGAAAATATCAAACTTATCAAATATGCAACAAAACACTTTAAAATAACACTCTTATTTGAAAATACACTTTTTAGAGTTTTATACAATATTTTAAGCTTTTATTTAATAGTTTGCTTGCGGAATTGAAAGATTATAATTTTGCCTGCCTGTTGTTAATTTTTACAATAATAAAAGCGAGCATTGTCCTCGTGAATTTCTGGGACATTAATTTGTATGAAAAAAAAAGTACATTGCGTTTTTACCGCTGTTTTGTGATTTGTTTAAAATTAATCAATAACTGGTGTTATATCGGTCACACTGTATTTTATTAGATACTAGGGGCCCGCCCCGGCTTCACACGGTTATGAAATATACATATAAACCTTCCTCTTCAATCACATTATCTATTAAATAACACCTGATCGAAATCCGTTGCGTAGTTTTAAAGATTTAAGCATACAAAGGGACATTAGGACAGAGGAAGCGACTTTGTTTTATACTGTGAAATGACATTACAGTATGTATAAATTTTAAGACTGTTCCTTTTTTAGCTAACTATTTAGTTAAAATCTTTTTATTTAAGTACGTATAGCATTTGTTGTGTGCGTATTTGATAAAATTTATTTATAATTTTAGAATTTAAACTTCGGGACGGGTTATAAAGTAGTTAATGTAGACGAAAAGAATCGTCATTTTAATTTGTACAAAATGACACTAATCATCTAATTGCTGCACAAAGAAAGTACGAACTCGAGAAATAGCAAAAACTAAAGTAACTACTAAAAAAGGACAACGCAAAATGTAATTGTGCGATTCTTTGCCCGCGAACAATAAAAAGTAGTAAATCCATCAATTTCATTGCTTTGATACAGGCTCTTCAAAGAGGATAGACAATTTGTTATTCTATAAATTTTTAAAGAAAGAAAAAATTTCGCCCCAGACAGGATTTGAACCTGTAACCTTTCGTCTCAAGCCCACGAATGCTCTAACCAATTGAGCTACTGAGGATTCAAGTCCCGTGGCGAAATTTTTAATTCCTTTCTAACCCGTTAACTAATAACGTTAACGTTAATTTGTTATTCTACCAACATGATATGGGAATGGAAACCGGGAGCACCGAATCCCTTAGGAACACCACTCTAATACTACTTAGAGTGGTGTTCCTAAGGGATTCGGTGCTCCTGGTTCCCATTCCCAGTAGTAGTAGTTGTTGTTGTTGTTGTATTAGTAGTAGTTGTTGTGGTAGTAGTAAGTAATAATAATAGTGATAAAATTTGATTGTAAGAATTCACAAACTCGTAAAACTGTAGTTTTGTTAGATGTTCTCGATTTCACAGAAACCACAAAAAATAGCGAACGTTATAAAATTTTATAATGTGTGTAAATATTGGCATTATTGATGAATTAATTGATGACGCAGGTTTGACAAATAATCGACCAATTATATTGGTTCCTCAATTACCGTCCATTCTGTTCATGGCTAGACAAATATCTTGAATACTATTTATATTTTTAACGTTTAAGTTTAACCTTGGGTAAAGTAAGAATAACTCTCAAGAAGGTGTTTGTTGTAAAACCAGAAGAAGTATCATAAACCAGTTAATATGAGGTTAAAATACAAGAGTTTAGTTTGATACCGCAACTTGTTATAGTAAAAAAGCATCTTCACGCCCATATCCCCCAAGGGGTAGGCAGAGGCACAACCAGGGCACCCACGTCTAGCCGAAGACACTAAGTCCCACAATGTGATAGGTGGCAATCCTATCGCCAACCGGGCACATATCCTATCCCGAGCAACATTTTTTAATTATAAAATTGAAAAAAACCCATTTTCTTTTTGTCACCCGACCCGGGATCCGAACCCTGGGCCTCATGCAGCCAAGTCCGACAACTGAACAGCTAGACCACAGAGGCGATAAAACCTATATAGTATTATGTATTATTTAATTATCTAACTAATAATTAACTTCGGAAATCGGTGAATCTCGCATGAAATATTCGGATAGTTAACAGACAATAGTATGTTTCAAAATTAGTAGCACAGACGTTCCCTCTTTCATAAAACACACGTCTAGAAGTAGATAAGAGTGTATTAAATTTTTAACCCTCACTGGAAATGGAGGTTGTTATAAATTTGGTATGTCTGCGCGCGCGCGTATTTGTGTGTGTGTGTGTGTGTGTGTTTGTATGTGATAGAGAGATAGAGAGAGTGTGTGTTTGTGACATCACAACTTCAGAACGAATGGACCGATTTTTCGATGTGTAGTTTCTTTGTTTGAAAACTGACGTGATTCGTGATTGAAATGGGTCTCTTATTGTTTATGTAGATTTTGTACGGGCTTATCAAAACTTTTTATTTTTAGGGTTATTTATTAGAGACGCTTAAATTGTTCAAATAACATCTCCGTTAGACCTGGATCATTTGTAAAATCAATTTTACTGCACTTATCAATGTTATCATATAGTTGGTAGCTTGTTAGAGGCGTGATTGTTTATCAGTAATAGCTTAGCCCTATCTTGTTTTAGAGACGTGAGGCCCCGTTCTGATTGATTTTGAATCTGAACTGTGGTATACGTAAAATAGTATACGTTAAACTAGTTATGTACATTTCTTATGTGGTTGGTTGTTATATACCTAGGTATAGGTACTGCATATTTATCAAAATTAAAGCACTTTTAGATTGTGATAACCACCGATAGCACCGATTATCCTGTGTCTAAAACTGTGGCTTTAGGCTAATATAATAAAAAAAATAACCTTTCTTCTCATGCCGGTGTTGTTCCCCATCAATCGAGAAGCCAAATTCATAGGGTCGATTTTGATCCGTATATTTGTC
>NJDC01007389.1:39632-55065 GCA_002245475.1 Calephelis virginiensis
CGCCACTTTCCACATTATGTTATATATCCTCGGTCTGTCTGTCTGGTGTGCCATGGTTTTTCTGTTAACCTCTCCGAGGATATGTGTGTGAAAATACTTTAGAAAATCATGGAGTGTTTTTACATAATCCAATGTTGGACATTACTGTAAGATGAGATGTGTGACTAAAAAAAATTAGGACTTTTAAAAAAATTGGAGGATAAATACTTACCTTCTATCTAAGTCGTGACATCATTTGCTGTACAAAAACTGGATAATATAATGTTTAATGAAACGAATGTCGCTTTAAAATAGACAATAAAAGTACAGGATGTAAATAATCTCGTCGAATAATCTCGTCATGGTGTTTATGGAAAAGTACTACCTTTAACGTACATTGATTACTATATTTTTATATATTAATTACAAAAGTAATCATTGACTACATGAAAAGTGTATACGATGCATCTGAACTCTCAAATAAATTGTGTTTTTTAAAAATCTATCAATAAATAAACATCTATATGTATCTATAAATATATCGATATTTGACCGCTTCGTTGGTCGAGTGGCTAGGGTACACGCCTGACCATACCGACCAACCGCGAGGCCCCGGTTCGATTCCCAACGGGGGCAGGCGTTTGTGTGATGAACGTTTAGATGTCTGTATTTCCGGGTGTTTATTAAATATATTCTGGTATCTATTTAAGTATTTCTTTTATATTTGATTAACATCCAAAATAAAAACATATAATTTACTTACTTTGTAGTTAGATTCAATTTTTTTTATTTATTTATAACATGATATATGTGATGTATGTCAATTGAGTAACTACTTAATTATAAATATTGTGAATAGTAACAAAGTTTACGGTGATTTGTATTGCAATGGGTTGAAGCCACGAGCAAATGCTAGGTTGTAAGCATTTTGCAAAACTCTTAACTACGTAATTTTATGCCATTTAGCACAGCAAAGATAACTCTGTCCACGAAAATACTTTTATGTGTTGTGACAACTCTTAATGGCTTTTGTAGGAATGTTGCTTCACCGTCACAAGGTACTTGAATCCAATCTTGGCGCATGTCAACTTTATAAAGTATTTTCACGCCCCTATCACCGAAGAGGTTGGCATAGGCATAACCATGGTACTCACGATTAGCCGAAGACACTAAGTCATACAACGTCATACGTAGCAAGTCTATCTCCAAACGGGCAAAAATCTAATCCTGGTCAGCTAGTTGGGTTTTACCTCTGCCTACTAGGTACTTCCGGGATATTTTCTTCACTTTTTTTGTAATAATAATAGTAATATGCAGAAAGTCACGGGATCACGGGAAAATTACTATACTAATTTTGATCGGATAATTAATGTAACAGAACGATGTCAGGGTAACATTATAGTTTCTAACAATGGTGGTAATTTTGTTGTGCACTCACTAAACTAATTTTAAGTTATCCCTGTCTTCTTTCAACGAAAGTAACAGAAGGAGACAAAACACTTTTAGAGCTGTCGAATTAGACCGTACACGTCATTTCTACAGACGTTTAATAGATTAAACGTCTGTGATAGATCACTCGGAAAATGTTGATTAAAAACATCACGATTAGACATGTCCGCACCAATCTGACACGTCTAAACTGTTCCATCTCTTTTGTTTTTGTTTCATTTGAGAAAGATAGCATGCATCTAAAATAAGTTAAGTTTGTGAACAGCAGAATCACCACCAATGTATGTGTAAGACTACAAAAAATTTTGGACGGATACGGATTTGAAAGATTTTTACGGAACTTACTAACAATTGCCTGCTTATCATGTCATTTCCAATATTACCCTGGAGTAAGAATACTGCACACGTGCCACTTGGTGCGTGTCCAAATTCAAATTCCATAGAAGTCCCATCGTTTCTACTTGCTTAAGAGGCTCTTTGAAACTTATCCTATTAATATTATAAATGCGAAAGTTTGTAAGTATGGATGTATGGATGTTTGTTACTCTTTCACGCTCGAATGGCTGAACAGATTTGTCTGAAATTTGGAAGACAGATAGATTGTGACCTGGATTAACATATAGGCTATTTTTAATCCCGATCGCACACCTGGTTTCTGTGAAAACGCGGGCGAAGCCGCAGGTAGCAGCTAGTATGTTCATAAGTTCAATAACTAGCTGTCCCGTCGAACTTCATTGCACTCGTTCTGTTTGTATGGGAAACCTATATTTTTTTTTATAATTTCATTATAGTTTTTCCGTTTCTTATCTTTTAAATCTTCCCTGGACTTTCACAAACAATTTAAAACCAAAATTAGCTAAATCGGTCTAGGCTTTTATCGAGTTTTAGCGAGACTAACAAACAGCAATTGATTTTTATCTTCACTCCCATATCCCGAAGAGATAGGCAGAGGCACAACTAGGTCACCCACGACTAGCCGAAGACACTAAGTCGCACAATGGCTATCGTTAACCACACATAAAATCCCACATATTCAATCACATATATCACATATTTAACACACATACACACACACACACACACATATGTATATCATATATTTAGCACTTATTAAATCCCGGGCAACTATATTTTGTATTAAAAAATTGAAAATAGACATTTTCTATTTTTTGTTGCACTGCCCGGGGTTCGAACCAACTCATATATAAGAATGAAAAGGTCGGTCTTCAAGGGATCTTGAGATGTCATGTGTTTCTATTAAATATAATACGTCAAAACGGCCTTCACGACAATAACATTAACTGTTTACGAAACCTATGCACTGTGATTTCCAAGACTAACTTATTGCATGAGTGTGAATGGACATTAATAGAGTACATTGGACATCCATACTAATACAAATGCAAACGTCTGTCTGTTCTTTGTGCGTTCAAGGCTAAACCACCGACTTGGACCAAAGCGAAAGACCAGAGTACAAATAGAGGCTACTGTTTTTTCAGAAAGCAACCCCAAAGGATAGTATTGGGTTTGATTTTTTTTTATGAAATTCGCTACTATTCTATGCTCGCGAAGTCGACAGTAAACAGCTAGAGCAAAATAAATTTATGATTGTAGAAGTAACCACAGTGCAAGGATATACATAATATGGCAATAATGTTCGGATCTTTGAGAAGATTTTGGGTATTATAATAGTAAGGCTTAGGTACTTAGTAAGACAACTAATAACTTCTAAGAATTCTCATCAGCCAAATATTCAGCAATCTTCTATAATTTTTTAATGTAACTTAGATTTGATATTTTTTTTTTAATTTATTTGATGGTAGGTTCTTCTTACGATTGAGAAATCTAAGTATATGTTTGCTCAAAATCGGTAAAATGGGAGCAGATTAATATTTGAAATTAAATCTTTCCGCCCGAACCATGTAATTTTTTATCTTTATTTTTTATTTTCCAAGTCTATGGGGCGACGACAATACCATTGATCATTAATAGATAATGATGCAGTTATACGCTAGTTATTTATTTCATAAACATGGATAAAATTAATATTATAAAATAAAAAAGATTCTTCTCGCCCATGGGGCCCAATACATTTAGGCAGAGGTACAACTAGGCACCCACAATTAGCCAAATACTCTAAGTCCTACAATGTGATAGCTGGCAAGCCTTGGCTATAGGCTTTCCACCTATTGCATCGAGTACGTATCCATTCCTGGGCACCATTATTTTTATTAGAAAATTGAAAATACACATTTAATATTTATATGTTGCCCACCTTAGAGATCGAACTGGGACCCCGAGGAGTTAAGTCCGAAGCCGGTCTGCTAGACCACAGAGGAAAAAAAATTAAAATAGTTTAATTTATAACATGTTAAAAATAAATGAATAGTTACATTATCGCCTCTGTGGTCTAGCGGTCCGGGTGTTGGACTTGACTGCATGAGGTCCCGGGTTCGAATCCCGGGTCGGCCAACGAAAAGAAAATTGGATTTTTCCAATTTTCTAATAAAAAAAAAATGTTGGTCGAGATTGGAATTGTGCCCGGTTGGCGATAGACTTGCCACCTATCACATTGTGGGACTTAGTATCTTCGAGTAGTCGTGGGTACCCTGGTTGTGCCTCTGCCTACCTCTTCGGGGATATGGGCGTGAAGATACTTACGTTAGTCAAAGTTGAGTTTGTTGGTATACTTAATTAGTTAATAATTTAAGTTTTTATTACATATTACTGATTTGTAACTATGATAGCTATGAAAAAAAAATGTTGGTCGAGATTGGAATTGTGCCCGGTTGGCGATAGGCTTGCCACCTATCACATTGTGGGACTTAATATCTTCGGCTAGTCGTGGGTGCCTTGGTTGTACCTCTGCCTACCTCTTCGGGGATATGGGCGTGAAGATACTTTTTTTTAATGAATAGTTACACAAGCAATTGTCAATATTCATGGAATAGTGACAACTGAGTAACATTTGAAAAAAGATTTGTTTAAACACAAATACGGATGAACTTTGGTTGAAAGGTAATATTTATTACCACATTTGACCTTTTTCATTGAGCCTAGGCAGTTGCAAAAGGTTACGAGTGGCATCATTACATACTGAAGTATTCTTTTATGTGTGTGTATGCCGACATTATACGCTTACCTGCAGTAATGGTACATAAATTAACTAAAACCTCATACATCATTACTTCTCTAAAACTCTTAACATACTTATTTAATTTTACTTAAGTAATTTATCCAATTATGACAAAGAAGAGAAAGGATTACTAAACGAGGTTTGTTTATAATTTTTGTACTTTTCAAATACTGCAACGACTTTTGTAAAAAAAACAACCTCCAATATTTTTGTAGTATTACAAAGCGAAGAAGCGCACGGCTCTCCTGGTGGATAGATATTACTGTGGCCTATAGACGACATAGATGTTATAGCAGTAGATGTCTCGCTGTTCTGTGATACGTGTTCCTTAATCCCTTACAATGTTAGAAGTCAACAAACAAATGGTCCTAAAAAAAAATACAAGCTGTATTTCTACAAATTTACCGTATGGCCATTGCAGTCTACCAAATATCGTACATTTACCAGCTGAATATTGACATTTCCAAGTTGAGTTTATATTTATGGGATCATGTTAGGTATCGTGGAATGGAGACAATTTTTGCATCGTTTTATCCCAACCAAACAAATTCAGTTGATATTTAGATACATGATTTCATGTCTGAAATTCTATTTTAAAACTTGAGAAAAAGGATGAATCTGCTATTTTTTTTCGCCTTTGATTGTTTGCGTTCCATGTGTAAAATCAATGTGTGCTCAATGCGAATAATTTTTTTATTATTTTCTCGAACATAATAAAATACAAATAAAACAAACGAATGAAAATGATGTCATTTATTTTTTACGAAATTCTTGTACAAAAGTATAAAAGTTGAAAATTATTTTTATGGCACAAGTAAACATAAATGTGATGGATGCTGCTTAGTCCCTTCCAGGGTTGAGATCTGTTATTTAAAATTGAGTTTGCATGTCGTTCTGGACTACATAAGCTTGCAATGTATTTACAAAACATTATCATTTACTTTGGCCTACTTTTGTCCAAGAGAAGTCTTGGGTTGGAAGCCATTGGGGCCGGCTGTGAAGGTGACAGTGTAGTGTTTTCCATCAGGAGCCACGTACGAATACTGGCCGGTAACAGTTAGAGCAGCATTTTCTGATTGAGGGTTATCGAGCTTTCCTTCTTCTTGTCGTGAAGTACCGTCGCTGGTTTCATATCTGAAATATTTTGTCGTTTTTAATAATGCGTCGGGGTGTGATAATTGCATTGTCCGCTAGAGAAATGATCTAGCAATGATAATAAATGTGCTAGATACTGGGATACTAAACTAGGATAGTCAATTATATTCAGGTGTTAGAGTACAGAACCGACGTAACCCGACTGTTACCAACGACTATAGATTGAATGATTAATCATTACAACCTTTAGATTGGTTACATTTGTCTCGACGTTAGTTGAATGAAATCTTGCAGGGCAAATTTGATGCTATTCTCATTAACCGATTGAGCTGATATGTTACCGATTTTCTACCAAATTTCTCTGTTCCCGATTCTAATGTGTAAGTCAGTTAACAATGCAAAATTATTAAGACATGTAGCTGATCTGATGATTAAATCGAATTACATGGTTTCAAACTTCAGAGAATTATTTTTATCTATCTATATCTACAGTTATAATGAAACTGTAGAAGAATGAATTCTTTACATTGAAGATGTTAAAAAAAATTGGTGAAGGTGACAAAAATGAGCAGCAGAAAACATTTTTAGATTTTTTGTCTATTTGTCTGTCTGTATCCCGACCATGATTCACGAATCCACTGAACTGATCGTAATAAAATTTAGCAGGCAGGTATTTCATGTTTCGAGAAAGAAAATAGGCTGCTTTTATTCCGATTTCTAAAGAGGTTCCTCTGGGAGTATGGGTGGAAATTTGTATGTTATGTTTGATGCAGAAATTTAAAATTTGGTTTACAAACTCTTTGTAACCAATAAACAATATGTGCATCAATCTTTGTCTACTGCGAAAGCTGCTCAGCATTCTGTTCTGTGTTCTATTTAAACCAATATTGAATATGATTTCTCTCAATTTTTTGTGTCTCCATTACCAACCTACGATTTCCTTCAGACTAGCTTAGGGTCATGAGATACAACTTTTCACCATAAAAATTAACCTATTTTTTTTATTCTTAAGTGTAGACTCTGTATGACATAAATTGTGCGTCGTTGGTTTTGTAGATTTCCTACAAACACAGCCTGAGATTAGCACGGCCTTAACTTTCAAAACTTATGCAGAGCATTCTATTATCCAGTCATTTACAGACAAAGGAAAACAGGAGGAGTTTTAGCTTTCAAAACTATGTCACGTTTTCTTATTTGATTTTGATCGAATAAACTCTTTCTTTAATAAAAAATCCTCGAGCATAAGTGAGCCTACCTCCTTAGCTGGTCAATCACGTTCTGATCTTACTAAGAAAAAATGAAAAAAAAAACTGCATGAAGTATGTAATTCAAATAAGAAAACGTACCATAACATTAACAATCAAAAGTAATTTGAGTCATGATATTTTTGTTCGGATGTCTTTTATTATGTAAATTCTGAATACAGCCTGGAAGTTTGAACACCTATTTCGGAAGCAGGTTCCTTAAATATGAAAATCTGTTACACACATGTACGTATAATATGAATGCACCCACAGAGTGATGTACATTTTTGATGATTCAAAAGGTAAGACGAAGTGGAATCAATGATGACCAGTTACTGGCTAAGGGCACGGCTGTACCTAGGTCGCGCTAACAAAACTTGTTTTTGATTATGTTGCAAATGGCTGCAGCCTGCGGTAACATTATTTACCAATCAATATCCATGTTAGGTTAAGTAAATGTGACGTAAGCATAGGCTATCCATATTCTTTACTATACGTTGACCGCGGTTAGGCCCGCGTTTTGAAGCTATTTAGCTCCTCATTAAAACACGTATCGTTATCGAGATAAAAAGTAACTTATCTAATAAGATCGCTTCTTTGCAAAGTAAAAGAATGATAATTAACCAAATAAATACACTTTTGTGCAAATGTATACAAATATTATGAAATTAAAGTGGTATTCAATAGTTGAATATAAACTTTCTAAATAATAAACATAACCAATATATAATAGCGACACCTAAATGATAAGTGGAAGGATAGTTAGAGTTAGTAGATAGAGAGTAGCTTTAAAAATTACAAAACAGTTTCAACAGTGTAGGAGTCAGAGGATAACATAATTTATAGTATAATGTTTTGAGATAATAAAGAATATTAATATTACGTACTAAGATTCACATCTAGATTACTTTATTCACGTAGACTATACAATGATACGTCGACATTATTATAAAACTATCACCGGATCGGAATAACCACCTTACACTGAGAAAATCCGTTGAAAAAATTCTGCAGGCTTATCTTTTTTTTTAAATAATCTTAGTAAATACTACATAGTACATAGTCTTACGTTCTGACATACAATATAATCGTGCGCGGTTTCGTCCGCTCGGCGTTATTCTTGTAGCCAGAACCGGATTAACCTTGTAAGGGCCTGTATGCAATAATTTTCGGGGCCTTTTGCTTTACTTATATATCTTTGTTCGGTATATATATAGTGTTACATGTGTTTGTAAAAAAAAGATTAGTACCTATTGTTGGTTATCATTTTCGACCCATAAAACTTTTTTGTGATAATGAAACTGTAAAAACACTGTATGTTGAAAATATTTGAAAAAAGGTGCAGAAGGCTAAAAAGAGTCATCAGAATACGATTTTAGCATTTTTAGAATTTTCGTCTGTCTTTGAATATCATGACCGTGATACATGCCGACTCCTTTTAACCGATTACAATAAAATTAGGCTTCTAACTGTATTGCAGGGCCACTTGCACGTTTCCGGGTTGCAATTAATTTTGAGTTAGACTGTCAAATATAAGATGATTTAACCCTAGTTAGTCGTTAACTCGATGTTAAATACTTAACCCAAAAACGTGCAAGTGGCCCTAAGTACTTTATGTTCCAAAAAAGATTATAGTTAACTTTTTGTCCCGCTTATTAAAAAGATTGGCGTGAAAAATGAGTAAAAGTCATAATGTAACCTGGACTATTATTCATTAAAGCAACGTCCGATTTAATTTATTAATTTATTGATTAGTGTGTGTTTTACAGATTGCCCCGTAATTATTTTCAAATCTTTAGTTCTGATATTTAAAAATTACAGACATAATAGCCCACACTTTACAGTATTAAAATAAATTGGAATGTAGAGAAACATTTGAACGTATAAGTCATACTAAAAATAATTAGATATTGATCCGCCAAATTCCCTCTGCAGAGTCGCCGGGTCGGCTAAATCCTATTAATATTATAAATGCGGAAGTTTGTATGTTTGTTTGTTACTCTTTGACGCAAAAACTACTGAACAATCTGTTCAGCAGTTTTCAGCAGTTTCTTGAAATTTGGTACACACATAAAGGGTAACTTGGATTAACACATAGAATAGTTGTTATCCCGAAACACTGTTCCTGTGGGACTCCTAACCACGTGGACAACACCGCGGGCAACAGCTAGTAATAAGTAAAGCCTTTGTGTTAGACATGCTATTGGGATTTGAATTTTCTATTAAAATAAAAGCCCATCAAACTTTATGTTGCGTATTATGTTGCGTATTATATATTATACGACCTACCTGCAAATCTGGTACTGGTTAGGAAAACGGTACGTTTGATCGTTAACCAGTTAGTAAAACGAATGAAATTATACAATTATAGTCTTTTCAAAGTTCAAAATACTTAAAATAAGTAACAAGTCGTTCTCTAATCCTATCCAATTTGTTGTTAAACAATTTTAATTAATAGTGTGAAACCTTACAAACCTTACTGGAAGCTATACTGATTTTATTCAATTACTGTTTTTGAAGTGAAAACTTCTTTAGCGCCGTTGCACACTTTTTTGGAATAGGTAAAAACTTCTAAACTCGCGTAAGGACACGTGACCTGATTGAAAATTCGTAAGACGGCGCAGGACGCTAGCGCGAATGTTCGTGTTGTCATGTTTGTGTACGATAGCGCAACAAACCAATATTGTATTCTACCACATAAATGACAGTACATTCATAATGATAATTAAAACAATTCGTGCAAAATTATTTCCTAAACATTCCAAAACATCAAAAATGCACAACGTTAGAACTCAAGTTTTCACTTCTGCCGGCACTCTCGGAGTTCAACCCGTTTTTTTATACCAAAACTATGTCACAGGTTCTAATTTTGAATAGTCACCGAATGGTTTTATGTGATTTTACATAGTATCCGCGGTTTTAAGTTTGTAATATTACGGGATTGCTGCGCTTACTAATTAATGCATTTCTTATATAATTAAATACCAATTCGGGAAGCAATGATATCGACAGCTCAGAACAATAAAAGTATTTTATTAGCCTGAGGTAGGCAGACTCTGAATGTAGTTTTTACATATTATGAAAGTAAGGTTAAAAAAATATATATCAAAATCGGTATCTTCTAAGAGGTGGACAGCGATACAACCGGGGCAACCTCGATTAGCCGATGGTACTTAGCTTTCTCATACAGGCCTATCAATTGTGATTTGATAGATAAACCTATGGCCAAATAGGCAAATTTCCGATCCAGGGCACCCCTGGTTTTTTCTAGAAAATTAAAGAAAAACATATTTTGAGTTGCCCGACACGGATATCAAATCCATTTCCTCATGTAATCGACTCCAAAACCGTACACCTAGACTACGGCGGCGATACTGATAAACGTAAAAAACGCGGATGGGTAATATGTACATTACATTTTGCAACATATTAAATTTTGCAACTTTAAATTTTAGTAACATTTTTAAGCAAATTGCATAAATAACCGAAAATTATAGCAAATAGTTTATTTATTATTTCTCATTTCGGATTAATAAGGATATTAATTAAATAAAGCAGTATCTCTATAACTCTGTGAACATTTTCATATTTGAATATTAAAAATTTAATAATAATAATAATGTGATTAATAATGAATGGATGTGATGACAGTTTTACATTTTTAAAAATGTTTGAACTTTAATTTATTTGGTTCGATCATTTGAAAAAAATGACAGATGAAAGATTGACAAGGCAGATATACAATGCGGATGAGGATGGATGTAGGAACCCGAGAAGACTCAAGTTGATATTCCACGATCAAATCGTTCGGGTTTTGTCCAACGTGGAGTCTAGAGTTTTTGCAACCGACGTAAAAGCACGCTGGTTTCGAAAACTCTTGAAAAGGGGAATGAATGTGGAGGAAGTTAGTTAGTTGACAACATTGTGACATTTGGCACGATACTGTCTGCCTACCCCGTAAGGGACTTGGCGTGAGATTAGTGTGTATTTAACTTTATATTCAGTATTTATTTAAATCTACTATAATTCATAAGAAAGGTCAAAGGATATTGTGATTATATCTGTTATATGTTTAATCCCAAGCATAGGTTACAAGTTCAACAAGGCCCGTATTGTAGGGTAATACGTGATAGACCATAGCTCCAATCACTATTATTATCTAGTAATCTAGTACATCTTTTTGCCTATTAAAAAAACTACAATTAATGTGTTGACTGCCTCAGCTTATAATATTTGTTATCCGTTTTTTTAAGTTACGGTCTATTTTTTTTATTGATATTGGAAGGCAAACAAGCTGATGGATTTCCTGATGGTAAGACATTCCCACCGCCTAGAGACACCAAAGGTGGTAATGGTCCGTTGCTAACCTGACGCCGGGATGTTAGGCCTCGAGCAAAACTAAGTTTACCGGCCTTACCCTCCGAACCGGAACACGTCATGACGTTATGGCGGCAGGAATAGGTAAGGCGGTGGTACCAAGCCGGGTGAGTCGCTGCGAAACTCTACCATCTAGTCAGATGTCACGGTGTTAGTGACGGTGAGCCTATGCTTTTACGAGCTGTCTGGCAGGAAGGCAGATGGTCTAATCTGCAAAGGAGCCCGGATCAACACAGACCAGGAATATTTTTTAGTCCTATCCGTACTTCCATGATATATCGCAAGCTGCAGGTATATTCAACCAACTTTTTTTGGTTGATATAAACTTTTTTAGAATCGCAAGAATAAACAATATTATTATTGCATTAAATGTTTTTAATTATTGGTTTTTGGAAAAAGTCATGAATACTTTTTTATTTTTTTGTATAAAACATTAGTTTAATCCTAAAAGTTACATTATTCTTAAGCTGTGAATGAGGTTCTGGCAAACGATCCATTTGTTGGTCTTATGATAAGTTGGTCAGCTTAAACCTTGGAGTACATTAATCTTATTTTATTTAAAAGACAGTGAGGTTGCTATTGTTAATCAAGATACTTTTTTCATATTATTCGGAGATAAACACGCTGAAATCTTGCCGGTTAAAGGCACCAAATGTGATAATGAGTCATCACCAATCTTAGAAAAAAATACTGAGGTTGATAAGCCGCAGAGTCTCGTCAGTACCCATTTTTAATCAACTTTAAAAAAAAGGTTTTATGTTCGACTCCTACATAATAATATTTTAAGTATGTTAATCGATTTATCCGTCATTTTTAAAAAAAACTATTTTTTTATTTGAAAAAAGCATACCTCCAAAGTGAGCCCATGGCAACTAAGTCTGGATCTGACTATGGATCCCCAAAAGCTTAGGAAAATACTTAGCATTTTTTGCCTCAGTAGTTCCTCCAAAGGAACTGATGAAGGTACTACTGAGAACAATTGAATTTTTGTGTACCTACCTAGAGTACTTACTGAAACAGAAGTTGGTGCTTTTGCAGTTTTACTGCGCTTAGACTATAAAAAAAACTTACGCAAAACTGTATCCGTCTGGTTGTACATCACTGTCGAATCTTAAGATTTGGACTTCTTGTGGGTTTTGCTGAGGAGCTGCGGCGGCAACGGCTGCCAGGACACAGAGAACAGCTACCTAAATAAACATACAACAAAATTAACTGTATAGTGAGCCATTTAACAAATTACTACAACAAAGATAAAAAAACCACAAAAACGATACCGGACCCCCAATAGATAAAAAACGAATTTCAGGTTGCACGAAATTCATTGGGCAAGAGATGGAAAATAAAAAAAAACAAATAAATAAAATCAAATTCAATATAATTTGAGTGTCATAAGTTACTGGAGCGTTCCAGAACCCAAAATTTTTTTTTCGGAATTCCTTTTCGAATAATCATTGGTTTATGAATATGTACACAGAAGTTATCATATTTTATGATTGATTTTTTAGTATTTCAAGTATGGTAATTTTAATTAAATTTAAAACCCCATTTAATATATGATGAGCGTAGATATTTACACTGGTAGTAAATTTTACACTGGTAAAAGGATTATTTAAAACAAAACGTGTAAATTTATTGAAAATATGAAAAACTAGCAGATAGATTTTCTGTAGAAAATCATCGATTACATTTGAATTTTTATGCTTGTAATATAAACATTGTCCAACTTAAAAAGTATCTTGACGCCCATATCCCCGAAGAGGTAGGCAGAGGTACAACCAAGGCACCCACGACTAGCCGAAGACACTAAGTCCCACAATGTGATAGGTGGCAAGCTTATCGCCAACCGGGCACATTTCCAATCCCGACCAACATATTTTTTAATTAGAAAATTGGAAAAAAACAATTTTTGGATTTTTCCAATTGTCCAAATTTTGGATGATTAAAGTTGTAATGAAATTGTATTTGTAGTTTAAAATAATCACTCCTAATTAGCTATCTGATTGAGCTATTTCCCTTAGTTATTATTTGCTTATTTTCCCTTAATCATTCTTTTGTATGCGTTAGGAAAGAAATAACGAGTTCCCTAGATATTTTCAGAACAAAGAATCTGAAACTTTTTCAAGCTTTTAAACATTTTTTAACATCCACACTCCTTATAACTACACTTGAACTTTGCTTATAATAGGATCCATTAAGTTATGTTCTTATTTTTAAAATGCGCAATAGAATGACGAAGCCGCTGCATTGTTAGATAATGAAGGAAGTTAGTTCTGTTTGTTTATAGATAATTGATAATTGCAGATAATCAAAAGATGATACAGTTGAAGGTCGACAATTCTAAAGGACGGTCAAAAGTCATGACACACTTTCTTCAACGCCGTCGGTAAACAAATTGATACGTCAACGGATTTTGGCGTCTTAAAACTAATAATGTATAAAAAACTCACGTATTTAAGCATGATGTTTGGTATACCTCGTGAGCACAGACTAACGAATGAGTAAGTATTGTATGGACGTCCATTTTATATATTCCGAGATGCAGCATTTGCAGATGGCTGACCTCATGTGAAGATGGCACGCTGCGGTTGCACGATCTACCACTCTCCTACAAAGACGTCTCAGATTTTTGTTAACTGTTGTACTCACAACCAAATTATAATTAAAATTGTGATAATGTTATGGGACAACATTAGTATCGGTTATCATAATTACCTAAGCAGTAGCGTTTGTCTTTCATTTGTTAAACTTTTGGTAACACCTGGTTATATCTTTGTTAATGTTTATTCATTCGGAATGTTTTTTTGCCTGTTACTGCTAAGTGGTTTGAGTGGGATGTTCCACTATTATCAATGTTTTTATAGTATGGGAACGCAAACAAACAAACGGATTTCTGATAGTAAGTAGTAACTAGTTAATGATACTGATGATAATGTTGAAAAATATCTTTATGATTACGAATATAATACTCAGATCTTATGCTACTCCAAATCTACTTTCTAAGCTCTATCACTTACTAAAATTACTCCAACATACTAAAACCATTAAATGTATTTCTACTAACAAATTCATAAAGGTATATAACAGTCTTGCTCGTTTTGGTCCGGGTCCGTTGATTTGAGAAGAGCAGACCATATGCCTATCTCTGCTAAGCAACTCGTAAGAGGCGAGCACGAGAGAGATAAGCAAACCTAATGGTAAGAGACTATCGTGGCCTACATACATAATATATGTTACAGGTGCGTCGCTGTCACGAAGCCGAAATATCAGGCCTTTTTTGTATACCCTCTGGAATGGAACGTGACAGAGTTATTATACCGGCAGAAATAGGTACCGGCACCAGTGGGCTTGTTGATACTGACCCATCTAACGATGGCTTGCCTCTTGACCTACATAGGGAGCTTTAAAGATATGTAGAGTTTATTTTAATTAGTGTACAAAACAAACATTTTCCTTAAAAAACTTAAAACTTTAATTTCATGTGTAATATAAAACCTACGTTAGCAATTTTGATCAAATTACAAGTGTGTGATAATGTGAATTGTTAAAATAATAGTTGTTTATTTATTATGATTACTTGTCATAATGTTTTCCTTTCATAGCGTCAATACATTGGCAACACCTGATTAATATTTTGTATATCCACTTAGATTATTTAACAGCCTGGTACTGTTTTATGGCTTAAGTGGAACATCCCATTATTTATATTAAAGTTGTGAGATTAGCCTATTAAGCCTATGCTCGCCTTTTCCAAGCTGCCTGGCAGGAAAACAACTACAACATCAACCTAACAAGTTAGTAGGTAGGTAGGTAGGTAGTCGGTTGTAGGTAACTTCTAGCTACAACTAGTACTTAAGTAACTTAAAAAAACAATGTTTCCTAGTAAGCGTAAAACACCAAATTGAAATAATTTATTTCTAAATGCCTATTTTAACCATTTTTAGGTGTGCAAGTTTGTTCTTAAAAACTAGCTTTAGATTACAATTTTAATTTCAACATAATAATACTAGTTTTTAATTTCAACATAATTTTAATTTCAACATAATAATTTGAATTGAAAGTGAAAATACTTTACTTTGTTTTGAAAATATTAAATAACATATAGAAATTAACATTTTACATAGGTTCACTACCACAATAGGATACTGACTGTTTT
>NJDC01007389.1:60014-79290 GCA_002245475.1 Calephelis virginiensis
TTAATTAGATGTCTGCATTACCGGGTGTATATTTAAGTATTTCTATTATAATCGTTCACTGACACCCATAACACAAGCGCATAGTTTGCTTACTTTAAAGGATGGATTAGATTTGATTTGTGTAACTTGTCCGGGTACATTAATTAATTTTAGGCACCTCTGTGGTCTAGCGGTTCAGTTGTTGGACTTGACTGCACGAGGTCTCGGGTTCGAATACCGGGTCGGGCAATAAAAAGAAAATTGGGTTTTTCCAATTTTCTAATAAAAAAAAGATAAGATTTTTTTTATAATATTGGAAGGCAAACAAGCAGACGGATTTCCTGATAGAAAAAAAACACGCCGCCTAGAGACACCAAAGGTGGTAATGGTGCGTTGCCAACCTGAGGCCAGGATGTTAGGCCTCGAGCAAAAGGAAGTTTACCGGCTACCTTACCCTCCGAACCGGAACACGTCATGACGTTATGGCGGCAGGAATAGGTAAACTCTACCACCTAGTCAGATGTCACGGTGTTAGTAACGGTGAGCCTATGCTCTGCTTTTACGAGCTGCCTGTAAGATGTGTGCCCGGTTGGCGATAGGCTTGCCACTATTTTCTATAGTATCTTCGGCTAGTCGTGGGTGCCTCTGCCTATCTATTCGGGGATATGAGCGTGAAGATACTTTTTTTTTACTTTTTAATTAATTTATTTATTACACGTATATATACCCTTAATCTATTGAAATATTTGTCTACAATAAATATTTTTGCTATAAAGGATGTGTTCGACCTTTAGATATATTTTCCTATAAGTACCAATTTGTAGCAATTATATAAATCCCTTAAAAGGGTTAAACGTGTTGTTTTGAATGATTAGTTTTAGATAACTTATTCGTTATTGACGTTATTTAGCGTTTGACCCGGACGTAAGTCGGTGTACATCGACTTGGTCACTGGACTGGTGAGCGGTAGAGCTTTACAAAGCTTCTTGTTTGAAACAAGCCTAGCCTCGCGACTTTGTTTTCACGGCCTTTAATTATCACATTTTCTTTCAAATCCTTCTAATCTATAATATAAAAATGAATTGCGAAATGTATTGGTAAGCGCATAACTTCCGAACGACTAAACAGATTTGGTTAATTCTTTTTTTGTTGTGTTACTTATTGTCAGGAGAAGGTTCTTATGAAGTGAAAAGCAGGGTAAATTGCAGGGAAATGGGAATAAAGCAGTACTAGATTTTTCCTATACAAACTGAACAGGTGGAACGAAGTTCGCCGGGAAAGCTAGTATTACAAATATAAAAGTGTTTTTTTACTTCTTTCACAATATCTTATTAAACTTTTTTGTGAGCAGAGAATTGAGGCTCTAGGGTGATATATCTACTACTTTTGTATTGCTCTTATGGTAGCAGTCAGATTGCAGGAAGCGAGAATGGGTTGAATGGGTCATTGCCAACAAGGCCACTGGTGGTACAGTGCTGTGGAGCCACTAGCCCATGTAGATATCCACCGCCTTGCCTTTTCGTACAGTCATAATGACTCTGTCATGTAACAAAGTGGAGGTTAAGTAGCCGGTAAATTTTTTACACAATTTGCCTCAAATCCTGGCAATTGTACAACGACGCACCTATAACGCATACGGTCAATGGTCTCTTACTATACTGGTTAGAATAACCATGTATTATGCAATGAGAGATTGCTGAACAAAGCAATCGCTTATTTAAGAAAAATATTTAAAAAATGTATTACGCAGGTATAGCCAGCGACTTTAAATCTGACTGAAAAATATGCCTAAGTATTTTATTAAAAAAAGTGACTAGTACACTGACTACTACTAGATGCTTGATGGAAAATAGTCATTTCTACCCACAGTTATTTACAACACATTTTATTCTAATCCAACATTATTCATAAAACATGATTATTATATAGAAGACATCTCACAGTCACCTTTACATACTAAGATTCATTAAAAAAGAATCTACCCAGTTTTAGCCACCGTGAAAAAAGACGAGTGTCACAACTTTAGCCTGTGTGTGTCTATCTGTGGCATAATAACTTTTAAATGGATAGTCGGATTTCAATGCGAGTTTTTATCCGTAGTAAACTGACGCATGCGAAATTGTTCGTAGCTTTGTAACATAGGTACAGGTTTTATCAGATTTTTTTAAAGTTTTTAATTTAAAATTATTTAAAATAAAGAATATTTTTTTCAAAATCATGTCAATTATCGTTAGCTGGTGCATTTGGGTTGAAAATCAAATACCTTTGAAACTTTTTGAAGTGAAAACTTCTTTAGCGGTGTTGCGCACTCTTTTTGGAATGGGTAAAAACTTCTTATTTCGCGTCAGATCGTCAGAACGTAAGACGGCGCACTGCGCATGCGCGAACAAGACGGCGGCGCAGTTCGCTTGCGCGAGATCTAAAATAAAACGTTGATTCATTGCTGTTTTTGTATTGCTTACATATTTCCGAACAGTATAGGATTCGCAATGGATAATACCAGTACGAGTGAGTGTAAAACATTCGCATAAACTACTGCAATTCGGCCTCTCGCGTTGTTCTATAGTATTAAATAATGTACTGTAAAGTGTAAACTGTTTCTTGCTTTGAATGCTTTGCAGTTTGTGGTAGATAAAATAGATTACTTTAGTAAAACATCTTTTAATTTGTTTGCGACTTCTAAGTATATTTCATTTATTTAAGTTTCATCATTTCATGATATTTTATCTCGTAATACTATTATAACTGGCCGAGGTAAATTATGAATTGGCCGTACTAGCAAGTAGGTAGCATACTGAAGTTTCATGGTTTAGCACAGAATACTAATAGGTCGATACTAATAGCGATATAATAAAAATGCGAATCCAAAAATATCCGATTAAGCACAAGACCATATATTATACCACATAAATGATTGTACTTTCATACTGATAATTAAAGCAATTCGTGCAAATTTACCTATTACCTAATTATTCCAAAATATCAAAAATGCACAACATGAATATTCAAGTTTTCACTTCTGCCGGCACTCCCGGAGTGCAACCCGTCTTTTTTTATCCTTTGTTGTAAATTATTGAGGAAATTTGATATTTTTAAAGTAAGAATCTATTGCCTCGTTCATCACAAATAGTGATCTCATATTTTATGCAGAATAAATCTTCGGAATATCACGATATGGTTTGTTACGCCATTTATTTAATTCAATTATTCTTACTGCTTAACAATATTAAATCCGGTTCGGACACTTTTAACCATAGTACAAAAAGCTTTGTATAAGTTTGTTTATTTAACAACTAGCTGCTGTCCGCGACTTTGAACACATCAATGTGACTTTAATTAAGTAAGAGAGGAGAACGAAATAATTTCTCGCCGTTACAGAGAAACAGATAAACTGATTAAATTATCAATAGTTTTAGGTTTTGTTTCTATCATATACAATACGTATACATCATTGTTAAAAAAAATCATATATATATATTTAGTTTTATTACATGTATAGATAGATTAGCTGTGTGAAGTTTTAGAACTATTTTTTTTATTAATTTTTTTATGATATTGGAAGGTAAACAAGCAGACGGATTTCCTGATGGTAAGAAATTCATGCTGCCTAGAGACACCAAGGGTGGTAATGGTGCGTTGGCAACCTGAGGTCGGGATGTTAGGCCTCGAGCAAAAGTAAGTTTACCGGCTATCTTACCCTTCAAACCGAAACACGTCATGACGTTACGGCTGTAGGAATAGGTAAGGCGATGCTACCAATACGGGTGTGTCGCTGCGAAACAGATGTCACGGTGTTAGTGACGGTAAGCCTCTGCTTGCCTTTTACGAGCTCCCTGGTAGGAAGGTAGATGGTCAGTACTGCAAAGGAGCCCGGACCACATAATTATTTTTTAATATGAAATTGTGCATTTTTTTTTTACATATATCTTGTACATTAAAAGCGCTCGTGTTGCATTTACTGTTTGAGTATTGCCTGAGAATAATCCGTCGCGATATATCTGTTATCGGTTTCATTATACATGAAACGAAGCCACATTACTCCGGGTCATCTGTGAATAGACCATCTGTCACCCTGCCTGGCTGTTAGTAGGTACAACCTCCACTCCTGGTAAAGTGCTGTACAGCAACATGCGACACGCCTTACTTATTCCTGTCACCATGACGACACTGTCATATTCCGGTCTGGAAGGCCGGGTAGCCGTTAATTTGGCCAAAACGCTAGCAACCTGGCAAAAGAACGTATGATGTCTATAGATTATGGTTGCCTCTTGCACCTTACAGAGACGTATG
Organism: Calephelis virginiensis; assembly: GCA_002245475.1. NCBI lineage: Eukaryota > Metazoa > Arthropoda > Insecta > Lepidoptera > Riodinidae > Calephelis > Calephelis virginiensis. The sequence continues at coordinate 64,284 of NJDC01007389.1, forward strand.
CTTGTTGGCTCCTAAAAATATTTGTTTTATTTTGTGAAAACTGATGTCACGATGCTCAATCATAGTCATCCGTGTTTAAGTTCTTCGCGTACAAAAAACTCAAATTAATTTTTTAATAAAAAAAAGAAAAATTGTATCCAATTTATTTTAATATGCAAATGTATTGTATAAAAATATGTGAATTGTCAACGTATCAGCCGTCATGGTTTTAACATTCTTAAAATAGTCAAATAGCTAAATTTACTGTTTGATATTTATCAATAAAGTAGTATTATCTTCCAGCTCTCCTCGCACCGCAAATTTATTTAACTTTTTTACAGGAACGAGATCAGGATAGAAAATCAACAAAAAGGGCCTATCTCCTTATCTTATGTGTTAAATTATATCAGACCGATCCAGATTCAGGTACATAATTGAATAATTAACATACTCAAAGTTCAAACATCATAAGTTTTTGATTTTACATTACTGAAGATAATAATTGGGATATTACATTATCCAGTTAGCAACAATTATTTATATCGTTGCTTTTAAGTTTGTTTTTAATATTTTAAACCATAAAACATTAATGTTAATTTGGTTTATACATTATAAATATTGAGTATAGATTAAACACACATGCACTTATACAGGGAGTTTGGTAGGGAGCAGTACATACGCCTAGGGTAGACACTAGGGTTGGTCTGCTTCCTACCCCCGCCCATTTGTATTGACCTTGGCCTCAAGGTTTTATTTTTATAATATAATAAAAAAACAAATAAATTTTAAAATAAAACCATGAGGGCTAGGTCAATACCTACGTCAGACCTAGGTCAGACAAGCCCTACGGTCTACCTTAGGTGTATGTACAGCTCCCTATCAAACTCCCTGTATAATTTACGATATGTTCTTTTCGAGTTAGACAGAGAGTAACAAGTGACAATCTTGCAGAGCTGCATCGATACCTATTCTTTCTTTAATCTGTTTTGGAGACTAGACTCTTGACACCAGCCTATAATGAGTAGAATGTCAACCTGGGGCAGATACAGCTTACACAGTAGAGAAAGTCAAACAAGCATATTAATATGATGACAGAATATGAATTCAGATTGTGGTACTACTCAAATAACACTACCAGAGAATAATTCGCTAATTTGAAGATGGGTTCATGACTCATGAGCATCTGGCGTAGGTTAGTAGGTTCATCTACCTGCTAGTCCAATATTCCTTAAACTGGGACATGAAAATATTTTTATGAAGTTATTATGATAACAAACCCTTATACGCTGCTTCCATAATTGCATTACGTTGCAGGATTCCCCCACATAGATCTTTTTGCACAATTGGCCTTGCACCTTGGTCATAGGACAGCAACGCGCCTATAACAGCCACGGTTATCACGTTACCACGGTTGTGTTATACCATCAGGAGAGTCATGTGCTTCTTCGCTATCCTATCACATTTTTAACACAACAACAAAATAACGGCGCCAAAAAAACAAGGAAAAAAAATATTTTGTTGTTTTAATTGTGGGCGATGGGGTCATCACATTCCTACACTATAATATCTTAAGCAAATCGTAACGAAGAGGGAAAACCGGTTTGAAATGATTAAGATTTTTGATAAGCGTTGTCAAATTAAATTGTTATCAAAATTGTAAAGAATAGTCAAATTAGATGTGCCACTTAAAAACAGAACGTGAGTGAAAACACAATGGCTGTTCGAAAGTCTTATTTCATTGACATTTATAATATGACAAAACACGTTTGCAAAAGCTCTCAGAAGCGCACTTACAGTAGGTAATAAGGCAGGTATTTACATATGTAATTCTATGTATTAGTATCTTTGATTAATACTTACAATACAAATATATTTTGCATATTTTAGAGGTTAGATCAATTCGCATAATTTGTTTAGAAATATTTAAAAAACAAACATCACTGCATAAGTCGTAAAAATAGTATTGCAATCAACTAATATTTACCCAATTCTTATGGTTAACATTTGTTATCAATAGATACAAATATTACTAGTATTTTACAACAATCTACAAATCCTTACTTATATCCCAAGGGTGAAAGTGTGTTGGTATATTTGTATGTACGTTCCTCGGGAATGGATCTGGCTGGGCCGATAGTTACGTTTCTTAGCATCGATATTTTAAACTTACGTTAGGGATAGGAATAGGTGAATGGGCAGCCTTTATTTTAAGGGTTTCAATGGTATTAATACGTGCAAACTTGTCGCATACTCATATATGTCACTTATAGATAACTCAAGTCAAAGATAAATCTTTTGGCACCACATTAGCCATTCACGAAAAGGATTAATCTAATAATAAACCAAGCACATAAACTAGGTATATGTGTGGGGTATCGTGCTTCTTTACATTTATACTTGCATGTAACTATATTTTTTTTATTTATTGGAAAACCAACAGCGTTGTGTAATATTTATACAAGAAGTTTTACTTAAATATACAATAAGGCTAAAAATAGGTTTTCTTTATCAAGTTAATTGATACAAACAGTAAGTTAATAAAGGTTGCTAAGCAAACATATACAAAATTAAATAATTATCATTATATACTCCTCAGTACAATACAATAGCTATATTATATTTTCCACTTTCATATTTATTTTTAAATTACAGAAATTTTCATTTTTTTTATTTAATTTTAGAAAGATCAAACAAATCAATCTCCCCAAAATGGGTATTACATGTCCGTGCAACACGTGGCAACTCAGAGATACTTGAATAATTTGTTGCGTATGCAGCGATTTGTTAATGAGATGGAGGAAGCTAAATAGAATAGCCTAACCCTATCTAATTTACATGGATTAGGAAGTTTTTTTGCAAATAAATTCCTCATGTTTGAGACAATTTACAATTTATATTTTTTTAAGGGTTAAGATAGTGATTAAGCACAAGGTTCTCCTGATGATAAGAGATGACCGTTGTCTATAGGCAAAATATGTGTTATAGGTGTATCGCTGTCTAGTAGACGTGTTGTTAGGCCTATTTGTCTACTACTTTTTCTTAGTCTTTTTTAGTCTACAGACTACCTTACCCTATGTCATTATGGTGGCAGGAATAAGTAAAGTGATAGAGCCCTTTTATTAAATCACACGGTGCCCACCCCTTCGCCAGGTGCCGGGTGTACGGGAACGTTTTCGCACACATCCACTGCCCCGGCGGCGCTGGATCTCGTGATCCCAACGCGCAGATCCACCCAACAGGGGCCCGCAAATCATCAGAAGTAGTGCACGGAGACATTTCGGGGTCCCAGTAGCGACACATATACCCGTACCAGCTGCAGCCCAATCGTGACTGGACGGTAAGACAAAAAGCCCACCTCCTCCTCCGCAGGTTCACTATAACCGCACTATGCGGGCAATTTGCCCCACAATCTTTGCCCGCTCTCCGTGTATCCTCTGTCCGGAAAATCCTCTGAGCAAATGTCTTCGTCCAATTGGTTTCGCCGGGGCCTAGCCTGACCCTGGTTACTCAGCCCCCTGGCTTATCTTAATGTGTTTTTTAATTTTCTTACAAAATCAATATTGTAAGGGGTCAGATATGAATCTAACTGGCGATAGGATTGCTACCTCTCATATCGTGGCTCTAAAGTACCTTAAATAATAAGATGAGTAATGATTATTCTTAGTAAATTGCTTAGTGTCTTCAGCTAGTCGTGGGTGCCTTGATTGTACCTCTGTATACTTCTTCAGGAACGTGGGCGTAAGATACTCGTACTTCAATGTTAAACACATAGGTGCAAGCGACAATTTACTAATATGCACTATAACTCGTTTTGAGGTAAACAGCAAAAAGGAGAAATCAAAGACTTATTTTAGAAGTTCATATAGTAGACAAGAGCTTTTACCCGCAGTTTTGCTCGAGTTTAAGTAATATAAAATGTCTTATGTTACTTTTATTGCCTCTAAAAATATATGTACAAAGTTTCATGATGATGGCTTTAGTAGTTTTCGAGCGAAAGTGTAACAAAATAACTTACATTCGCGTTTATAATATTAGTAGAGACAAATTGTTGTAATGTTAGTTCTGTATATTATATTAACCGATACAAAGTATGAACCATATCGTTACTTATTTCATTTATGCTATGAAATTATCAGTAATATATGAGGAAATTGTCTGGAAATATAATTTTATGTTAAAATTACAGTTTTTGACGTGACAACATCTTATAGTTCGATGGAGGCGGCTGCAGGCACCAAAAAACATGACTCATGCGTCGTTACCTCGCTCTGAGGCGTGCCATTTAAGGCTTGAAGTGCAACAAAGAGGCATAATCGGCCTCCGTTCTTATGGCGTTGTCACGTCTAACTATCGTCAGTGAACCGACTTTACAGACAACCGCTTTTTTAGTGAATTGTTACTGTACAGTTTTTAATAATAGCTAACAGTTACATAATATGTCGAAATGTTATCTATTCATATATTTTTGCGTATATAGAACAATATGTATTTTTGTATCCCACCAATTTAAATACATTTTAATATTCGACACCTGCAAAAAAGAAAAAAAAATATTAATAACAATTCCTCCTCATTTCTTTTCTTTCCCAAAACTTCTATTTATATTTGTTAATTAATCGGATTTCATTACCTTTCATTGTTTTCAGATTTACTCATTATGGGCCGCTTTAATTTTTACCTCAAATTAAAAAAAAATATAATTTAAAAGCTAAATTGAAAGCTAACTCAGAGCTAAACAATCTGCAAGCTACCCATAATGAGTAAACCTGAGGGTGAGATTCGATGTGTTTAGAAAATTTAATTTAAACAAGAAAAAATGAAACCCAATTCACGAAAAATGGTGAAAATAGAATTAGTTGGTTAAAGTATTTTCAGTCAGCTCAAAAAACATTGCAGCTGGCTTTAAAAATTGGAGCAAAATGAGATTAATATGAACGATGTCATTGAAGAACTAGGGATCGACAACAGAATAGTTTTTACTCTTTTTTGTATTTTTTATGATATAACAGAGCGAGAAAACTACCCTTCAAACCAGAACACGGGGATGCCAAACACTAATCGTTAACCAGGCAAGTTGCTCCACGCTGTCTAGGTATATGAAAAGCTAAACTAGTATATTGTTCACCGAGTTAAGTGCCAATAAATTATGCGCACACAATTTTCTGTGTAAACGTAATGAAATCGATTCATTTTGAAAAGATTGATGACTTGTGAAGAAACTGATACTTAGCCTAAGTACTCATACAGTGGTTTTTACCCGCGCCCGAGGTGGTTGCGGGCCTGCAGGCTCTGTAGTATGTAGACTTATATGCAAAAAGTAAGAACACATTTCACGACGCGTTTTACGTAGGTCACGCTATAAGTTTAGCGTAACTTAAAAAAACAACATGTTATGACCAAAATATTATGTTTATTGCTTTTTCAAAATAATCTCCTTTACATTTTAAACATTTTTTCAGGCGATCAAACCATTTTTTAAAACAGAACGACCACAGATCTGAAGGCATGTGTTCTACGTGCTGATTGAACGCTATCACTGCCTCTACGGTATTGGTAAAAGTAAAACCTGTCATCAAATCTTTGATTTTGGGGAAAGTACAAAAATTACAGGGTGTTATGCGCAGGATAAGTAACGAGATATACTTTTTCAAAAGCTAAAAATGACTTTGTTTTGTCGGCCGCGTGTGAAGAAGCGTTATAATGGTGTAAGAATGAGAATGCGGTTTTGGTTCGTCTTTCGTGAACTTTTTCTAACACCCGGGCTAAACGAATGGTAGAATACCATTCGGCAGTAATACTCTTTTGATCTTCAAGTAGAATTGTACAGATGAGACCTGTAGCTTGGAAAAAAACGCAATCATTTTTTTACTAACATTTCTCGCCTGTCTCACTTTTGTTGGCCTGTCCTCATTTTCAAACACCCATTCACAAGATTGCTGTTTTTTTTCGGGTTCCAAACAATAATTCCATAATTCGTCTCCTATGATAATGTCATAAACGGCATTAAAATGTCCGTGATTGTACTTCAGTAGCATCTGTGAGCACTATTCCACGCGCGCTTGCTTCTGCTCCGCTGTCAGTTCGTGAGGGATCCAACGACAACAAAGTTTCTAAACTTTCAATTCTTCGTGTAAAATTTTCTGAATTTGGCTCATACCAATCCCCAATCGTCCTCGAATTGTCTCATATGTAATCCGGGTTTTTTTTCAATTAATCGCTTAACAGTAGCTACATTATTTTCGTTACAGGCAGTTGAAGGCAGCCCTTTAAAACATTCGTATTGGTCCAGGCTCCTTTATACCTTACCCTCCGAACCGGATGACGTGTTCCGGTTCGGAGGGTAAGGTAGCCGGTAAACTTACTTTTGCTCGAGGCCTAACATCCCGGCCTCTGGTTGGCAACGCACCATACCACCTTTGGTGTCTATAGGCGGCGAGAATTTCTTACCATCAGGAAATCCGTCTGCTTGTTTGCCTTCCAATTTCATAAAAAAAATAAAAAGATCCTCGACCTCTCTTAAATTCAGCAAACCATCGCTCGGTGCTCAAACAAGGTGCTTCTCTCCCAAAAGCAGTTTGAAGACAAGCGGCACAGTCTTGCGGAGAAAAGGAACTTTTAAAATCTTAAAAAATCATCGCTCTAAAATCTTTTCTACTTAATTCCATTTTCGTTGCGTACGTAGAATTTTGATGTGTGATAGAAAAACAATTGACAAATGATTTCCCGCCAATTGTTTTTTTATTACTAAGAAGGTTGTAACGTTTTAAAAACATAACATTCGAAATTCAAATAGTTCCAATTAGCTAGAAGTGCAAAACTTTTGGTATGCCCCATGTACACCCGCAGCGCTCGCGGTTGTTTGTGGTTTACGCGGTAGCGGTCGCCCACCCGTAGAATCGTAAAAGTTTTCTACCGCAACGGTCGCGGCTGTGTGACCGCACAAATTATCGGTCTCGTAATTTTTGTAACAAAGCAGAAGTTCCGCGACCGCCACAGGCGCAGGTAAAAACCGTTCCGTGAGTTCTTAGACTTACAGGCAAGAATGTTCTAAAATAATACTCTTTGGCAGGGAAGTTCCAAAATTGGTTTGAAATACGGATTGCTGTGCAATATCGAAATGTGGTGTGTATGACAGATTTGGTTGGATATAATCAATTTTGATTTCTTTTCCGAGGAAGAAAAGAATCCTAGAATTATATTTATTGCCATCGTAATGCTGAGACTTAAGCAAGTAATTGTGTCTTCAAATAAAGTATCCCCACGCTTATATCCCAGAAGACGTAGGCAGAGGTACAACCACGGTACCCACGACTAGACGATGACACCAAGCAATTTACTGTGAATAATCATTATAATAATAATTATTATTAACCTGTTATTGTACTCAACAAAAATTACAGAGAAAAGTAATCCTAAAAAAACGTAGATACAAAGGGCAAGCTTATCTCTCGTAAATCGTAAAACTATTAATGGTAAATCGTAAAATGTAAGACGTACAGACGTACATAACTGAGTTGGCTACCAAGATCAGGGAGTTGGCCGAATGATGCAAAATTTGCAATCATTAAGTACCTACCTACCATCGGCCTCAGATTTCGAAATTTTTGAAATAAATGCTGTTTAGGTTTCGGTTGATAATCGAATCTAAACTGACACCGAGTCCAGAGTAGAAGAAATTAGTATTATTAAAAATTATTAATTTACTTGGCCCAAACATATCCGTATCACGGATTAATAAAACTATTAAGTACTTAGTCTTATTAATAAACATAGACTAAGGTAAGAGTAAAGTCAGGTTGATATTCTAATATGTATTAATCTGTATTACAATATCATAAAGATTATAGTATCTTCTTTCTTCTTTCTTTAGGTTTTGGCAATCTCGTTAGTATTTTGTTATTAGTCAAGTAACATAGGATTTTAAACTTAAATCGTCGCGAATTAATAACATTTTTATTTATTTATACGGGATACTCACGATCTCTTTTTATTTTATTCAGTAGATCCTCCTGTCAAAAGTTACAGCTCGCCGCCGCAGTCCCGTCGTGACCACGGCCTATGCAACTAGGCCGAAATATCGACAAATAAAATAAAAAGAGATCGTGAGTATCCCGTATAAATAATTAAAAATGTTATTAGTCAAGTAGAAATTTGCATCAAATTTTATATCAATTATAATTAGTTATCAGTCATAAGTCGTCAGTAAGTCATGTCAGCTCTTGGGTAAAGCGGTGGCCTTTTCACACAAGCTCATTTAATGAGATTTGGCGGCAACGAGGAAATATACGATACGCTAATTTCTTCATGATTATTTCATTTGTGCACTTTCACTGAACAAAATTATACAAAATGCCGCCAAAATTGACTAATTTCACTCAATATTAACGCGAAATTCAATAATTACGAAAAAACTTCGACCATCTATTCTCTCGATGGCGCCAAAACTCGATTATAGTATCTTGGAGTACTTTAGTCCATGTTTATGAATAAGACGGTATTATACTCGTACTATGATTAAAATACAAGAAATTCTTGTATCTATTCCAGATAGTGGTATAATATACCAATCTATCTAGTCTATACTAATATTATAAAGAGGAAATGTATTGATTTTTTGTTTGTTTGTTTGAAATGAATAGGCTCCGAAACTACTAGACCGATTTGAAAAATGCTTTCAACCTTAGAATGCTACATTATCCCTGAGTGACATAGGCTTTGTTTAATCAAAATCGGTGCAGTAGAAGCCAAACGCAGACGAAGCTGCGTGAAACTGCTAGTTTTTAAAGTTAAAAAAAGAGATTTGAAGTTTAAAGCTGGTTCAGACGATGCACACCAAAATGAACTTTCATTCGTACACTCCATGGAAAGAACGAAGAATAAAAAAGTAAAATATATAATATGAAGTGTCCTTAAAGCTTTGGATTTAAAGTCGATATGAACATAACGTTACTTTTTATTACCAATATAACTATTGCAAGACTACAAATACACCTTAGTGTTGAGGTTGATTTCTCAGAAATGCATAACGTGTGTATGTGTGTACATTTGCGTGTATACATGAGTATGTGTGTTAATTATATGTTCACACATTACATGTTTATCTACGTTAGTCAAAGCTTAGTTTGTTCGTGTAATAGAAAAACAAAATGCAGAATGTGAATAGAACTCAGTAGCCTGGTAAGTGTTTGAAGCTTTGCCTTTGTTTTGTTGTATTTTTGTCAACAACTTAGGTTTAAAAATACAACTCATTTACTACGAGATATTTTAGGGAAAGGGTGTATGAGCGTTGTCTAGCTTCATAGCTATCATAGTTACAAATCAGTAATATGTAATAAAAACTTAAATTATTAACTAATTAAGTATACCAACAAACTCAACTTTGACTAACGTAAGTATCTTCACGCCCATATCCCCGAAGAGGTAGGCAGAGGCACAACCAGGGTACCCACGACTAGCCGAAAATACTAACTCCCACAATGTGATAGGTGGCAAGCCTATTGCCCACCGGGCACATATTCTATCCCGAACAACATTTTTTTTATTAGAAAATTGGAAAAATTCAATTTTCTTTTTGTTGCCCGACCCGGGATTCGAACCCGGGACCTCATGCAGTCAAGTTCAACAACTGAACTGCTAGACCACAGAGGCGACTTGACTAACGTAGGTAATTATTAAACGGTGTTTTTCTTTGCGAGATATGATCTGTATTTCGATGATCCGCAAGAGAACGAGAGTAACCGACAAAGTCCAGAGAGTCAGGAAGTTAAAGTGGTAATGGGCAGGCCACATTGCTCGCAGACCCGACAACCGCTTGCGAAGAAAGGTTCGCGAGTGGCGGCCCCGCATCGGAGGAGGGAGTGTTGGATGACCTCCCACCCGGTGGACTGATGATCTGGTCAAAGTCGCAGGGATTCACTGGATACAAGCGACTGGTGACCGTGACTTGTGGTGCTCTTTGGGGGAGGCCTATCTCCAGCAGTGGACGTGATGATGAAATTATTAAAAAGATATTACATGTGTTAATTCACCCTTGGTAAATTTTTACCATTTACCATATTTTTAGTTTTGAGGATATAGTAAAAATTTACTACTATATCAATAATTTTTACTTTACTGGGAATGTACTAAAATTAACCCTAGGCCAAGGTATAATACCTACATTCCGTATTTAACACTTGATTATCACCCGTGTTGGTCCGAGTCTCCTGTGTAGAATAGATCATTTTGCTCCTTGTCAGGCAGCTCGTAAACGAGACTGCTAGTGGAGAGTGGCGTGCTGCAATTTGTATGGGAAGCTGCAACGTCCCTATCATGTTTTATAGCCGGTGGACTTGCACAAGTAATAGCTTAACACCCCAGCCGCGGAACACCGGTTAAACAGTAATTAATACCGAATTGAGTGAATTAGTCAATACTAATGGACTAAAAATAATAAAGTGCATTATTTAGAGCTGAAGGTTAAGGGCTAATTATAATCTACAAGTCTTCGAGGTCTTCTTTTAGATTTAAATGTTAATGCTTTTATACAAATTACAAATAATAATAACACTAACATAAACAGAATCTCTATTATTATACTATCAATCAAGACGTCAAAATTGTTTATACACATCAATGTAAACTTCCTAGTCATTTCATATCTACTGTACGACTCTTTTTTGTACAAATGATAATAATTAACTATGATTATAGGCTTTGCTTACGACCCATCCGCGATCGGTATTGGTTTAACACTAAATAAAATCGTAACCTTGACTTTTGTCTTCAAAAACACGATGTGTTTAATTTTTAAGTGTGAAGCACAAAAACGACAGCTGCATGCAATTTGTTATTGTAATATAAAACATAGGGTTGTCACTGCACATGAAGCAAAACTGTAGGCGTAGCGTAGGTATGGGCGTTATTTAATAACGAAATTATTAACTTACTTATGTTTTGCTTGTGCGATGTAAAACCTTTTCTTTTTATGATATATCTGCTGAGATTTTAATTAAACATTGAGCTAAAAGATTAACTAAGTTTTTTTTATTAAGATTGTGAAAATTGTGTTTAAATTTGTCTGTCTTGTGATTTGTTGGGGTCTAAACGACCGATGATCCTTACAAATATTCTATGTATCTCACTGCGGTGAAGTATTTATATGTGATTAGTCGAGTGAGTCTGTATTTTTGATTAGAAAATCCAACATTAAAACCTAACTTCTTACAACTATCTACCTGTTTTATTTAGTCTCACGGTAGTAGCCTTCTGCACTTATTTATAGACATTTGTTTATATAAGGAGCATCATAGGGCTATTGGTAGAATTAACGTGTTAGTATCACTATAGGGTGATAAAATATTATACCTATGTATGTATATTATACTTATGTGTTACTGTTGGGTGTACTTTCTTATATGTGCAGACTAAACTATGTCCATTTCTGGTCCTTCGATCCATAAATATTAACAGATAGTTGTGATAAGCATACAAACAGATAACTAGATTAAAATTTCAATATTCGGATCATTACTAATACAACTTTTTCCTTATTGATTAATTTCTTTACAGCGTTATTATTGATTATGTAAAATTCAAGTACACAAACTAGGTCTTCTGTATTTTATTGCGTAAATCAAATAATCTTACTTCAAGCGAAGGAAGAAAACTCCTTTAACAAAACTAAGTTATTAGATGGACTCCATTTGAGGTAACATAACATAACAAAAAGATTTAACATAACAAAATTTTGTTAATAGTGTAGAAGTATATTAAAATTTTAATATTTTTACATATAAATAACGAAATTGTTTGTTTAAAAATATTCTATATATAGCAAACCAGATATATAAGACATCCATTTTTTGGAGTCCGGAAAACTTTCAATGTTTGTAATCTTCGCCGTTAGATGATACTAACCAAATATCAGTGTTTTGACTCAACAAAATTCAATAGTGGCAAATGTTGTGCCGTTTTCACTCCTGCTAGCTTATATATCCATTCTCGCCATTGACGTGCGTAAGGGTGTAGATGTCGATAGAGTTGTAAAAAAATTCTGCTATTAAATACTTACTCACCAGTAACATCTAAGGTGTCTGAAGATAATGGATGCGTGTTAGCATAAAGACAGCAGTTTTCTTGTTAGCTATTGCATAAAGTAAAAAAGCTAAACTTAAGCTAACCTCAACCGCTGGGCGTATATTTCATGAAATGAAAGTACAACCCTAGTAAATAGTTTTTCTCATAATGATTTGGTAATTTCATATTAAAAGTTTATGTCAAGGGCTCGTAGCTGTGGTTAGTAATAAAATCTGAGATTAACATCAGTACCACAAAATAAACCAAGACTACGTTTTTTTATATGTAAATCAACGACGGGACGCGATGATTTCATCGTTGGCTACTCAAATAATCCATTGACAAAGACAACAGAGCAGACAGTCAATTAAGGTCTAGTAAGATCAGAAGATCAGTAGATTCTTTGATTTAAAAAAATAAACGTGGTCTATGAAATATAGAAAAACCAAAGATATTGTGTATTGCAAACTAAGTCTGGGTAAGTTTACCTTACTTACTACACCAGATTGTGACTTGTTTATATAATTTAAAAACCCCGCTGCGGATCTGGTCCAAATTCCAATTTCAAAATTTTACCCATTATCGGCACCTATGTTCCAAAAATAATCCTATCCTTCAAGCGTCTTTTTATCGCACTGATTTTCTATCTTAAATATTCACATCTCGAGCTGTTCGATTTTATATCACTGAGATTTTGGATTTCCTTATATTACGCTAAGAAATAGCTTCCATAGTCCATCTGTTCATGTTGTTTCTAAGTGTTGACTCGGACTAAATGCTATTAACAAGAGAAAGTTTTGTAGAAATCATTTTGAAGGAAAAGTGAATAGGCAAACAGATAAATTAAATAAAAAATAATATAATTAAATAAAAAAATAAATTCTCCTATAGAAATAATTGGACTGGGTTTTTTTTGCAGTTTTACTAAGCCTTAATGATTGAAATACTGCGTTTTAATTATTTCGATATCAGCAGGGTTACTCTTGAAGCTCGATTCATGCAATGTTGGAAATTTAGATCGAGCATCTCATTTTAGGTACTCTTGAAAGGAAGAAAAGAAAGAAAATATATTTATTTGCGGAATATGCGTGTTGAAGTTGTTACAAAACTAGATAAGCTTTCCAACATATTCTACCACATTGTGGTGTGCTAATATTTTAATACTAGCTGCTACCCGCGGCTTCGCCTGCGTAGTCTTTTTATTTAATATTTTACTCTCCAACGCTACCCGTTGAAATTTTAAGATGAGAAACGGCCTACGTCTTTATTCAAACTTTAATCTATTTTTATTTAAATATCATCTAAAAAGTATTACACGATGATGTTCTGGAAAGCATAAATTTAGAAAGTAGTCCACTGAACACAACCGTTCCATAAGGAGTCAACCACGCGCATACCACGCGTCTGTGTCGCGCGATCTTTAAACTATAGTTTTAACGTAGTGATTATATTCTATTTAATAGTGTTATTTTAAGACTGCGATATCTCCTAAGATATTCATTCAAATAGAGTGATGTTAAATGCAATTTTCTATTAAATTAAATACTTGTGATGAATGACGTATTTTTTGGATAAGGATTACCATCGTGTTTATAAGATAACCTTCGCGCAAAAAATGCATTATTTTAAAACAAATTTGGTTGCACAAAAAAAAGGTTACAGTGAGCTAACCTTAAAAGATAGAAATGTGCTGTCACGGACTTTTTTTAGGACTTTTAAAGGGGAACAATTCCTTTATATATGATTTTTACGAAACTTTCACCGTTAACGCAGCGCACGCTCTCTTAGCGTGATGATGTATATATGCCTATAGCCTTCTTCAATAAATGGACTTTTTTCTTAGTCATAAAAGGCAAGTTTTGGTTCATTTTATTAAGAGAAAAATCTGAAAAATTAATTTGTCTATACTGAACACATTTAGCGGTGACGTGGTTTGGCACGTTTCCATGTTTATATTCTTTTATAATAAGGTTGATAAGTATACTTTTGATTAAATTATCGCTATAAAAAGTAGCCTATGTTCTTTCGTTCCTCGTTAAGTGTCTAAATACCAAGTCTCACTGTTATATTTTCAAAAATGACGATTTTCCATACGAACATTCATCACCTGTTTCTACCCCAATTTTTTCCCCCAATTTTCGCTAAAAAGTAGCCTATGTTCTTTTATTCCTAATAAAGTTTCTGAATACAAAGTTTTACTGTTATATATCTTCAAAAATGACGATTTTTCAGACGAACATTCATCACCTCTTTTTACCCGTTCTCCCTCATTTTTAGGGATAAAAAGTAGGCTATGTTTTTTCGTTTATCATAAGGTGTCTAAATACAAAGTTTCACTGTTAAAGCTTTAAAAATGACGAATTTACATATGAACAGTCATCCCATCTTTTTACCCATTCTCCTTCATTTTTAGTGATAAAAAGTAGCCTATGTTCTTTCGTTTATCATAAAGTGTCCAAATACAAAGTTTCACTGTTAAAGCTTTAAAAATGACGAATTTACATATGAATATTCATCCCCTCTTTTTAGCCATTTTCCCCTATTTTTGCAATAAAAAGTAGCCTATGTTGTTCCTCAGGGTCTATTCTATCCAAATTTCATCAAAATCGGTTCACTGGTTTAGGCGTGAAAGCGTAACAGACAGACATACAGAGTTACTTTCGCATTTATAATATTAGTGGGGATTTTTAAAAGTTGTAGCCTTGAGGAGGCCTACACAAGGATCTTCTAATGTAAGAGAAAAAAAAAAGTATGTCTTTGTAAACAGAATTTATATGGTAACAAAAATTACATGTGAATATTTATATCGACGATACTACAATTACCCGGAGTCGTAGGTCCTGGGAAACCTTATAACTGATATTTTAGAGTAGGTAAAGAAAGAGAGGCCTTAACTCTGGGAATTCTCGGTCCTGGGCGCTCCACCCCTCCTGGTGTTCCTTTGTATTGTTCCGGGGCAAACGCTCAACTT
>NJDC01007389.1:79598-120431 GCA_002245475.1 Calephelis virginiensis
ACATATGAATATTCATCCCCTCTTTTTAGCCATTCTCCCCTATTTTTGCAATAAAAAGTAGCCTATGTTGTTCCTTGTTCCTATTCTATCCAAATTTCATCAAAATCGGTTCACTGGTTTAGGCGTGAAAGCGTAACAGACAGACATACAGAGTTACTTTCGCATTTATAATATTAGTAGGGATTTTTAAAAGTGATTATTTAATTATATACACAATGTTTTAATATTCATGCAATAAGTAGTTTTATTCTTATTACAATTTAACCCTGTTTACCGTAAACTACCACCATTTTCAAACCTAGCCAGTTGGGAGAAGAAACGGCGAAACTGACTCCCCAGCAGCCAGTGCTATAAACCTATCGTTCTTTTAGTACCATTATTTCCAAACATAGCCCGCTTTCTGAAATTATAATAAATTATTATTATTGTTATTACAAAACACGATACTAGCGAGTTATTAATATTCAGTTAATAATAAATACTACATTATTAATCGGATTCGTTGAATTTATTTGTAACTAAATGTTAACAATCCACTTGTACTGTGTTCAAAAATAACTAAAATGACACAATCGATTCCAATTTCCAATTCGTATGATATCGAGATTCAGGAGTAACCCCACAGGTAGGCGGACGGCCAGACCTCTTCGCAGCAGTTCAGTAACACATTGTATTATGGCGCTCATTACAATAACAAATGAGTTAAAATTATCATAGCATTTTGGCTGGAAATTATTATGAAGAATGTTATTATGCAAGTCCACAAAAACATTTAATATTTATTGATAAGTACCATATACCTTCCGTTACGTAAGTATTACTGGTTTTGCTTAAGTAGGTACTGTTGCATATTAGTAGGTTATAACAATAACGTCCATATATCACTTATATTAGGAATTGTTCTACAATGTAACATGTATTTATGGCGATGTAAATATACAGTTATCACGTTGGTTACTACGTCTGCTTCTAATTTTAATGTAATAAAACTACAAATAAAAAGTGGGAGTTTATCGAACGTGAAAAATAAAAAAACGTTTTTTTTGAAAATCTAAAAAAGTGTCTACACGCCCATATCCCTGAAGAGGTAGGCAGAGACACAACCAAGGCACCTACGACTAGCCGCAGACACTAAGTCTCACAATGTGACAGGTGGCAACCCTATCGCTAACGGGTACATATCCAATGCCGTCCTTCGGTATTTTTATGAGAAAATTGAAAATAGATATTTTCTTTTTTTAATATTGTTGTTAAATGAACAAATAAGTATATTTTTACAATACTACGAATTTTTAAGAGAGCATTGACAGAAGTCAATCTCATGTGCGTAGGTATCTCACTTTTGTCGCCATAATGACAATGCCATGTTCTGACCTGGAAAGAAGTGTGCTCGAGACTTTGTCTTTAGTCGGGACGGGAAAAAGTATCTCAAAGTCTCGAGACCTCAAGAAAGAAAATAATAAACGGATACTCTTGAAAAAGCTGAAATAGCTACACCAATACATCGAAAGTCTTTGTTATCATCAGTCAACTTACCAGTATCCACCACTAATTTCCACTTCCATCGTAAAAAATGTAAAATATAACTTGTTAATGATTTTGAAGATATAGATTCAATTGGAAATCTTGTCATTTATGATCTGTTTTATCGAAATTGTTGTAATGTTACTTGTTCGACAGGTACCAGGGGTCCGCCATTTTGCCGCTCCCGCTCAAAGTAATCTTGCAGCTTGATGATTAACTCACGGGCTCCGTTTTTCAATGTTTGTCCACGTTTAGGCATTATTATGCACCAAAAGTAACAAAAACTCAATCGAAGTCCGATTTATTTATCTAGTTCCGAAGAGCTATTGATTTCCTGGAGGCTCTTATACAGTGTTCGAGTTCTTATTGTAGTGATCCTTGTCACAAACGGGTACTTGACAAGCTATACTCGGACATTGTTTTCGCTTACAGTGACGCTCCACAGTGGGTCGAAGAGACAAGCTTGTGGGTGGTAGTGGCTTGCATGTAGCTGGGTGGAACAAGCATTTGAGCATTGCATACCGAGAGGCTAGGCTTAGGTTTAGAGAGTGGGTATTATGCGGTAAACCTAAGTCTGGTAAAATGTATGATGAAATGCAAACTAGCTGAAGAATTTTTAAATCTCGCTTGAAGTGGTGTCAAGGACCAACTAAAAATTAATGCCTTAGCTAAAAAACGTATCAAGGGTGATTTTCGTGGCTTTTGGCGTAATACTAATAGTTTAAATGTGAAACTAGGCCTCCCTTTGTGTGTTGACGGTGTAAGCGAACATAGTGACATCGCAAACTTATTTATGAATCACTTCTCTGTTAAAACACCTTTGATTTCGAACGATATGCATGGGAGTAGGAAGGACCTGACTGGGCCGGTGGGGGTTACCTTCAGTGCGAAGGATGTTCACTCAATTATTAAGAATATGACTAGGGGTAAGACTCCAGGTCATGATGGCCTAAGCATAGAACACCTGTAATATGGTGGTCCGCATATAGCTAGAGTTCTTGCAATGTTATTCTCACTATGTAAAAGCCACTCCTACCTACCGTCGGACCTCATTAAAACTGTTGTTGTACCTATTGTTAAAAATAAAACCTGTGACCTCGGTAGCAAAGGAAACTATAGACCTATATCGTTGGCTACTGTAATGGCCAAGGTATTTGACGGATTGCTTAATACACAACTGGATCAGTATGTGAAATTACACGACAACCAGTTTAGTTTTCGCCCTAAGCTATCTACGGAAAGTGCTGTACTGTGTCTCATGCACACCGTCAGGTATTACTTGGATCGTAAAACCCTTGTGTATGCATGCTTCCTTGACCTTACAAGGGCATTTGACCTGGTCGCATATGATATTCTGTGGGAGAAGCTAGAAAGAATCCAAATGCCTCCCGGACTAATAAATATCTTTAAGTATTGGTATGCTCACCAGGTCAACAGGGTTAAGTGGGCGAGAGTAGTGTCCGAGCCTTATAGGCTTAAGTGTGGTGTTAGACAGGGTGGATTAAGTTCTCCCACATTTTTTAATTTATATATAAATGCACTCATAGTTGAGCTCAGTGATCGTCATATTGGCTGTCACATTGACGATGTCTGCGTCAATAACTTCAGCTACGCAGATGATATGGTGCTACTGAGTGCGTCTATCTGCGGTCTGAAAACATTGCTTAATGTTTGTGAGCGGTTTGCAATGCAGCACGGTCTGATTTATAACGTAAAGAAAAGCAATATCATGGTGTTTGAGACGGCTGGTGCAAAGTGCCCACAAAATGTTGCTTCAGTACATCTCTGTGGTGAAGCGTTAACAAGAGTCTACCAATTTAAGTATTTGGGTCATATAATCACCACTGATCTTAAAGACCATGAAGATATTGAGCGGGAGTGGAAAGCGTTGTCCAGAACGAATATACATATACGAATATGTTGGCCCGCAGATTTTGGAGAGCTTCTGATGAAGTTAAAACTACTCTTTTACATGCATTCTGCACCTCTCTTTACACGTGCAGTCTGTGGGCCAATTACTCGCAAAGATGTTACAACGACCTCCGAATTCAATACAATAACGCTCTTAGCTCTTTGTTGAGGCTGCCTCGATATTACAGAGCATCAGGGATGTTCGTAGTGGCGTGAACTGACTGTTTCCATGCAACTATGCGCAAAAGGTGTGCCTCCCTGGTGCGCAGGGTGAGAGGCAGCACCAACACAGTCCTAAGCATGATTGCGAATAGACTGGACTGTCCTTTTATCAGGCATTGCTGTAGTAGACAAGTCGCGAGAAATGTCGGATAGAAAGAAAGTCAATCTCAATTATTATGTAATTTTTTCAGTATATATTATTTCATTCCTTTTTATTTGTACTTGAATTCCATTTTAAATTATTTTAATTATTTTGACATTGTATTAATTGTTTAACATTTATTAAAATCAGCTATTGTATTATTATATTAGTTATAAATAAAAAAAATATATATTTATAGCATGTCATTATATTATGTGTTTCTATATTATCTTACACGAAATTTTAATTAATATTTTTATGGGTGCATGTAACCTGAAGATAAATTAATTTTATTTATTATTTATTATATTTAGCGCCGATATCAGTTTGAAAAGCAGAAAGCCGGGTAATCAAATAAAAACAGATCGAAAACACTTGAAGAACATGGTCTATGCGCACGAAACGACAACAGACGACTGTTTTAGCATCACAAAATAGCAGCCCATAACGCCATTTAGGGTTACCGTTTTTTAATATAAGTATAAAAATGCTAGTAACGCCATTTGGGGTTACCATTTTCGACCTAAATATAAAAATGCTGCTTTCTTTTGCACGTTCCGGTTGGTCGTTGTTTTATTTATATATTTAATAAAAGTTATCTTAAAAAAAGTTATCGTATAGTCCATTATTTTCAAATTCTTAAAAAGAAAAACAAAACGTATTATTTTATAAAGTATAACTATATACGAACAGATTACGATAATATTATTGCTTGTTATTGTTAAATGTTAGCACAGCACTACAAATATAAAGCGCTGACATAACCTTGTAATAGGGCAGTTTAGATTTAGAAAAATATTGTTTACCAAGTTATTTGACACTCAGTTTGGCACAATATTATAACATTAATTGATTATTGATATAATAATGTTGTTTTAATGCTCATCAATTGTTAAAACGGTAAACAACCAGCAAACTGGTTACTGGTTACGTAACTGCAACGCCATTACAAAGTTACGTCGTCAGTTCAATCGCGACGTGTCAGGAACGCATTCTCTGAACAGCCATTGTGAACAACATGAACCTTGTAAATGTATTATGTTGTATACTGCTTTTAATATTGGGTCCCAGATTGTTATTGTTTCTAATTTTACTATATTTTTTCCACGTTTGCTTGTCCATAATCCTTTTAAATCCAAAGAGAATATGATCACTACGTTTTATTTAAATCATTGAAATACACTAAAATTTACAATATTTGACATTTTCAATCACACCTGTATAGGTATATTGTTATACTCTTTGAATCACACTAATGATTATTTTGAAGCTGTCAAATATATTTCTTTAGTAGGAATGAAAGTATTTGCATAAGTCTTTAACTGTTAGCTTATTTATCGTTAAAATAAAAATAAATAGAAAAAACAGTTTTAATAAAAGTTGTTTAGACTCCCTTATGGGATAGGCAGAGAGTATCGAGTGCCAAACCTCACGATCCTGACAAAACTGTCTGGCTTCCTTCACATTCCCTTCTCATATAAACACGCCAGTTTCGGAGTCTCTTGACACCATCCTCGGATAATATAGGAGTGATCTGATCATGAAATGTCAATCTTGAACTCCCCGGGTACCTACATTTATCCACATTTGCATTGTACATCTGTTTTGTCAATCTTTCATCTGTCATTCTTTCAACATGACTAAACCAGCAAAGCTTGCCCTTTCGCATTTTAACATCAACACTTTCCTTTAATCAATCCCATTCTTTCTCAGATCTCACAGTTACGAATACGTTCAGCGAGCTTTACACCACAGATTTTCCGAAGCACTCTCATTTCGACCGCATTTATCCTACTTTCATGCTTTTTCTGACATGCCCAACTCTCGCTTCCATGCAATAACTTTGGGATCAGCACAGAATTTTATTGATTTGCTCCAATACTACAATTGAAACTCTTACATCCGTTCTGGCTACGTTTCTTTTAAACACCATTATTTTTTTGTTTTCATCGCTTTCAAATTAATAAAAGAAAGGGACTTTACAATCTCCTTCCCAATGTGACCAGTGTTTGTAGCTCAGATGGTATAGAGCCCAAAAGTAAAGCATCGTCTGCATAAAGCAGACAGTTCACCACTTGTAGTAGTTCGGTAATAATATTGCTATAGTGTTATTATTTACATAGTCAACGCAGTTCGTGGTAAAAGGTGAGGTGAGCGACACGGTCATCCAGGCGCCTTGTTAGTTGCCAACATTATTATAGTGTACATTTATTCTTAGATACCATATCATCTGCCTAAACTACCTCTTTTCTTTTCTTTTTTTTTGCTTGTAAAGTACAGTATTAATCGTGGTTTCGTGATTAATGAGTATTTTTTCTTCTGTAGTTGACAAATATGTATGTATGTAAAGGAACACAGAAGAATATTGAAAGTTATTTGCATTGTAAACCTAAAACATATAAAATACTTCCCATTTTTAAATCAATTCATGAAATCATTCCTTCAAAATCATTCTCATGTAAAATGTTGCCAAGACGAGACCATATGGCTGGTACTGTTAAAAAAGTTATCATATGCAATGGAGAGCCAAGCTGCTCACTCTAAACGCTCTAAATTTACCAGATTTAACTTCACAACAACACACCTAAGTAAAATTATGTGGTTTAAGCGTTTTGTCATTTTGGGATATACGGTAAAATGACGTTTATAGAAAATAATGATCGGTTAATATATTTTTCACTCCACGCCCATGTGACGGAAAAAAAACATAACTTTATCTAAGTTGAAGTTGTAAAATAAAAGCTTGTAGAGTTTGACCGTTTAAAGTGAGAAGCTTGGGTTCCAGGTTCACAGGATAGCGAAGCCCTAAAATATCTATGTGTCACGGTAGCTGTAGGTCACGGTTTTCTTTTAACATTTTCAAATTCAAAGCCATGTATTGTTGCTGTACTATGCCTTAAAAAATGGGGAAGGCCTATGATAATTATTAAACGAAATGGACTGAAATTTTTTTCAGCTAATAATGCATCTCAATAAAAAAAATGAAAAAAATGTATGTAGGTTAACTGATGTATGCATGACCTAGCTGCATGTTATACAATTTACACAATTGACAAATCCTTTCTTGGATCACCTTAAATAAGCTGTTTACATTATGCTGTGATTAACACCTTCCGATGTCAATAAAACTTCGAAACATCTTATTGTCAACAGTACAAAATGATATTTATAAGCCTGTATTGTTACTTCAGAGCATAGACGTTCAGGACTCTTCCATCCATCTACACTTAAAATAAAAAAGAAAAAAATGATGAAAATCGTAAGTTTTTAAATTAAATTTTTATTGATTTTGAGTATTTTTTGAGTCTTTATACCTCAGTATTTCTCAGTTTAAGTATTAAAATTATTAATTACTAGCTTATTGATAGACATTGCCTGTATAAACAATGAATATTGAATTAAAAAAATAAAAAAATATCTTTTGTCAAAAAATAACAAAAACTGTTCCCTCTATTCGAGCACGATGTGATAACCAAGGGAAATAAGGATTCATTGTTATACTTAAGATAAGTTTTTGTATTTCAGACATAGTAGGACAGATATTAAGATAATAATGAACATAATGCCCGGGTTCATTCTAAGCTTCTCTGAAGGATCTTACTTTAATTTTTAACTCAAAGATCTGTGTCTCTAATCTGTCTCAAAGCTTGCTAACAATTAGTTAATTGTGATAACTGTATTATTACGATTTGCCAATGCAAAATAAAGTGGTAGAGTTTTGCAACGACTGGTCTTGATTGGCACTACTGATTACGATTTCCTGCTACTATAATTTCTTAGCTGACGACATTATGATTGTTTCTGTTGGGAAGACAGGGTGGTTGGATACTAAGGAAATTACTTAAGGAGTTACTGAGGCTTATCATCACAGGTTCAGCTAGGCAAATGTATTATTGTATTATAAGACAATTTGTTACCCTTGGAAAATCCTCGCGTTTTCTATTTTTCTTATACCTTACTCTGTTAAAAAATATAACAGTTCTACCACCTTCGGTTATCATTTGAATTTGGCGATCTGATGAACTGTCAGATTGTTAATCATTCATTTTAATTATATTTTATTGGCCTTTATTTCTTCACTCTGGGTCAAAATAATTGGTAGAAATTTCAATTTCTATTGATTTGGAAATTAGTCAACAACAAGTAATTCCCGAATCAAGTTTAGAGGCAAAAATAAGTTGATATAGTTTTAACATGATTCTACTTTTTTTAATGATGTAAAAAGTGTTAGACTATGTACTTCTTCAATGTTTGACTATTTGTGGGAAGAACTTTAAGAAATAGTAAATAACAAAAAACAGTTGAACATTTCATTGTAAAAATGTGTTATTTAAAAATTGTATCTCTCTCTGTATTACTGTATGTATTTGTACTGTTTGGTGTTAGTAAAGTGTTGATTTTTTAGACGATCATCGCCTTGGCCGCATTGGCATTTGTTTGCGCGTTGCCCGAAGAACCTGCGCAGGCGCAACCTGTACAGATTGTGAAACAAGATTCTGAAGTCGATGTTAATGGATACAACTTTGAGTAAGTTTTCCTTTGCTATTAGCACTTATGAAAATGATAAATATTAAAATCTATGAAATACATATCTATCAAATATGGTTTTGGTGGTAGAGGTAAGTTTTGTAAAAAATATGGAAAGTATGATATTTTATTAGAAGTATAATCTAACTCCGTTATTGTTTTCTGTAGTGTAGTGTTTTCCGTAAAATACAAATTTCTTTAAGAAACATTCTCATATGTCCTTCTGTAAATTCGAGTAACCACAAATTATAAAGTAATATGTACTATGTACGAGTAACAAAAACTGTCTTGGCGTGCATGTGTCACGTTTCCACTGAATTAACTATTATTTCATGGGTGTACATGTTTACACTAAATTTTACCTCTTACCGTTCAATTTAAAAGATATAGGTATACTAGATTTAAATTGTGGAATAAGGGTTATTATGAGATTTCAGAATATTTAGGAGACAAAAATGCTCGCGATTCCAATCTCTACATATTACGTGTATATTGTAAAAATGTATAGATTTACAAGAAAAAAAATAAACCCACTGAGTTTATCTCACCGGATCAGTTCAGATCCGGTGGCAGATTTTAGTTATATATAAACGCGTCACAAATGCCTTTCGTACGACCTTTGTCAAATAAATACATTATTATTATTCAGTAATGCAACATAAATGCTTTAAAAGTTTTACTAATGTTAAAAACTAAGGTATTATTCTAAAGTTTAATTGAGAAATCTCTCATTTTTCTACAATTTAGTAAAAATATTCTAAGCGTTCATTCACAAACGAACGTTGCAATAAATATTTACTTGACATTCTGAGATTGATCTCTCAATCTTTCTGACATGTAATAACTAAAAACAATGTCCTTGTCAAATGAATATCTACATTGTGCAGCAAGTAGGTATCTCCTAGCGTGCATTACGTTGACAACGACGACATTAAATTCCAAGTCGAAGCATGTTGAAATAGTTAAAGGTGCAAATTACATAATGACAATATTGTCATGTTCTAGGTTTGAAACCAGTGACGGCACTTCCAGACAAGAACAAGGTGAATACAGAAATGACACAGATCAACAAGGACTCGCCGTTAAGGGAAGTTACAAATACGTGGCCCCAGATGGCCAGCAAATATCAGTAACATATGTAGCAGACAAAAATGGATACCAACCCAAAGAAAGCAGCTCTAGCGATGCTCAACCCCCAGCGAATGCTTGAATATTTTAACAAATGTTCCTTATTTTGTAATAAAACCAAATATTACATCTAATGATGTTACTAAACCATCGACACTTTTTAAAGTGAAAAATAAATGATTATAAATGTTTATGTTGTAATTATTATCTCAATTGAGCAAAGAAATTCCCACTGATGTCTTAAAATGGAGTAGGTGAGTTGTAAAAACTCTAAAAAGGATCTATTAGTGAAAGATTTCAAGATTAATTTATCACTCAGCTTGCAATATTACACTAATATGTACCTTGTACAACTTATCCACGTCGTTTTTAGACCTATCAGATGCATTTTTTTAATAATAATTGAGACAAAAAAGTATCTAATTGGTTCATTGTATTTAAGAATATCAAGCCGGTTGTTCCCGCATATCACCCCCTAGTTTGTCCCCGCCGGTGACATGTGGGAATTCTGTTGAAAAAATTCCCGCATGTCACTGGGGGGGATAAACCGGTGACAATCGGGAATTGATTCATGAACATTTTTTTTCTATAAGGGTTCTTTTTCAATAAATTAAATTTACATAAGGTTTGAAATAAGATATTTTAAAAAGTTTTTTTTAAGTAACTTAAATAATTTATCTTACCTTTCCATCATACAAATTAACAATTTATTACACATTATTAATATAAATTTGTTACCGAATATAAAAATACTCATTCTTTATTGTTTCAACTGCATTCTATTTAAAATATAGAATACAGTAGGTTTCTTTGTTCTATTTGGATAAATCATCATAGAAGGGCCTCATCAATAGGTTAATCTATTATTTAGCCCAAATTATGAATATTATAAATAAATTACTTAAAAAAAATTAGGTAAATTAAAGTATTTTTTGATTATGAGAATATAAGACAGACAGACAGAGATATAAGACAGCTGCGATTTTACAAGTAATAGTTATGATTAGTACATACTTACTTTTGATTGTGTTCAATGTAGATTTATGTTTAAAAACTGTCGATTTTGAAAATGTAAAAAGTCAAAATTGATTGTTAATTCATTTTTTGCCAAAAAATGTAAGTTTCGTAAATATGTAACTCCAAATATTTCTTTTTTTATCTATAGTTAAAAAACAAATGTTCATTTTCATGCATGTAAAGGTAACGTAAGATTTAACGGTAAAGCAAATTAGGGGGTGACATGCGGGAATGACCGCATTAAGCTAGTCGATAAAGTAATTGTATGGGTATTGCTACTTATGGATGGATGTTCCTATTGCCTTCAGTGTAAAGTTCACTTTTCTGCCCTGCTACCCTTGCCGCTGCTTCGTCAAAATCTGCTTATTTAGTAGGATTTCTACTTTAAATTAATTATAAATTAAAAAAAAAAGCAAAATCAATCAGTCTTTTACTTGGATTTGTCTTTCGGTTTTATCAAACCAAAGCTAATCCTATTAATATTATAAATGCGAAAGTTTGTAAGTATGTATGTATGGATGTTTGTTACTCTTTCACGCTCGAATGGCTGAATGGATTTGTCTGAAATTTGGAAGACAGATAGATTGTGACCTGGATTAACATATAGGCTATTTTTAATCCCGATCGCACACCGGGTTTCTGCGAAAACGCGGGCGAAGCCGCAGGTAGCAGCTAGTTATCAATAAATAATCGACACGTTTTAGAGAGTGGACTACAAATGTGGCTAAAAAAATCTATTTATTAATAACTAGCGGCTTCCTGTCGTCGTTTGCTGTGGCTAATTTGCAAGTGTTGAAACAATTCTAACCCCAAATTAATTATACTATTCTAATCTTAATTCTAAAAATAATAAATTACTCTGTTATAGGCATATACTCGTATGATATGTCATATCAAACGTAACTACGACTTTGATCAAACATATTTAAGGTTTTAAGTGGGAGAGCTATCTAAATGCTAATTATTTCAGAAATCATAAAAAATATGTAATCAGATAGGATCACCTCTTTGGTCTAGCGGTTCAGGTATTGGACTTAACTGCATGAGGTCTAGTACGCTTTATATTGAAAACAGAAATGGTAATTTTTCTGAAATACTTCTTAAGAAATGAATTCCAATTTTTCCACTACAAAAATAAGCAAAAGGTGAATTAAAAAAAAACAAAATTCCTTTATTATAATTGTGTATTATTTACCAGATTATGTTCAATAGGATATTGATAGGTTTTCATAATGTAATATTTTTATAATATAAATTATAATATCTGTAGATTATTTATCATTTTGTCCTTAATGACTGTTTGCTACTTAACATTAAGCAGGAGTTCTTTAGAAAATACATTGTTATAATGTATACGGTATAATATCTTATTCATAGATAGTGAAACTAAAACTATATAGAAAAATATATCCCTGGACAAATCACACACAATTATTGAATCCCAACGTAAGCAAATTTTATATGCTTGTGTTAAGAGCGATATTCGACGATACTAATACATAGAAATACTGAAGTAAATACCATCATAAGCTTAACCATCAGAAAAACTCAGTAATATATACAAGAACATCTTGATTAAATGCAATTTTTTGCATTTAATTTCGACTTAAAAGAAAGAGTATAATACTCCTTATTTATTATTAAATATTTTTAATTGAAACTTCCATTCATTAACATAATATTAATAAAATTTTATTAATTGACTGAATTAATTAAATATAATGTCAATTAAAAATGGATAAATAATGAAATGAATATTATGGAATATAATATAATTAAGCTGCTAACTTAATTATATAATAATATAATAATCAAACAAATGCTTGATCCAGTTGGACGCCGTAGGTTTAGTTAAACCCTAGCCCTAGGCACTGCACAGTGACAATCATTCTACCTAAATGAATGCCAGCTGACATTTTTTATCTAAATTATGGCCAGACATTTTTCCGACTCAAAACGAGGGGTGTTATAAGTTTGACATCTCTGTGTGTGTGTGTCTGTGGCATCATAGCTCTTCAGGGGAGGAATTTCGATTTGGTTTTTTGTTTGAAAGCTGACGTGATCGAGATGATTGCCAACCTGAGGCCCCAAATGTTAGGCCTCGAGCAAAAGTAAGTTTCCCGGTTACCTTACCCTCCAAACGGAATACGTCATGACGTTATGGCGGCAGGAATAGGTAAGGCGGTGGTACCAATCCGGTTGAGTCGCTGAGAAACTCTATCACCCAGTCATATGTCACGATGTTAGTGACGATAAGCCTATTCTCGCCTTTGACGAGCTGCCTGGCCGGAAGGCGGATGTTTTATTCTGCAAAGAAGCCCAGACCAACACGGGGAAACCAATATGCGAACTAACTCGCAATACGGGGATGTTGGTCCGGATCCTCTCTCTAGAAAATATCATTTGTATGCCATTTAACTCGTAACAGGCGAACATAGTTCAAATGTGTTTTTCCCCGTGTTGGTCTGGGCTCCTATGCAAAATAGACCATCTGCTTTCCTATGTCAGGCAGCTCGTAAAAAGTGAGCATAGACTTACAATAACCAATACGTGACATCGAACTAGGTGGTTATAAAAACTACTGCTAGAGTAAGTAATCAATTGAATCAAAGAAATTAAATTTTTAAGAAAGTTATTGTAGATAGGATGTATATTTCTGGCCATTAGAAATCTGCTTGTACATATATCTTCACGCCAAGTTAATTACAGGTTAGGCAGAGAGTATCGAGTGCCAAATCTTGGCAGAAATTTTCTTGTTTGTCTTTTAATTCTTGGCATATTATAGGAAGAGAAGCAAACGAACGAGCGGTTCATCTGGTGGAAAATAATCTCCATCGCTCACGAATACAGGAATCTCACAGTTGCGGTCCCGTACTTTTAGGAATACAAAAGCTTGAGTATTCTTAATTCTTTTAGAAACACTGCCAATGGCAATTTAAAATTTAAAAAAGGTTTTAGTTTCTTTAGTCTTCTGCTATCCTACTTGCTACTATTAACTGAAATTTAGAACTTAGATCTATATATCAAGGTAGATAGGTCTCTGTAGCGACTAATAAAAATTATAGCAATATGAATATCTAACCCAAAATCAAGCAAATCCTACATGGCGATATTACAGTTTCTTAACCCTGTTGCATATTTACATAGTTTGAAAGCTGCGCTGGTGGAAATCTCCGCCATTTGGATTTCTATCTATATTCTCTTTTGTATCCGTATACTTCTTTTTGTCTGTACGTAAGTCCACAGATTTATTGGTTTGAAAATAATTTAGAAACTATATAGTTGATTAAGTTTATTGTGTACTTTCTGGCGCAATTCGAATTTCAGGTTTGAATCCTTTATCATCTGCAGTGAAAGATACTAAATATTGCCGGCCATCCGGCCCCGTGTATGAGTAGGAGCCCTTCACCCCAATACCTTGGTGATCTCCCACAGTAATCAATTCGGCTTCTTCCTTCCGTGACACGCCATCGCTGGTCTTAAATCTGAAAAAATGAAAGGAATTAGCGATATAAATAAAGTGATCTCGTATAGTATAGAACGCTCCAAAATACCACTGTAATGTTTAATTAGTAAAAAATAACTTTATTTATCAAAGTAATATTAACTTGCACACTAATAGTTTATGTGTAGGAGCAGTGCAGAATGCTACCATTTTCATTAAAAATGATTAAAAATGATTAAAAATCAAAAAATAAAACATTACACCTACTACCATGCGTTTGATATATACAAACAAATATATTGACGATAATATGATGATGAATGATAAAAATCACAGATGGCGCACAAACTGTATTCATAAAGTTTGGAAACGAAGTAGTTGATCTTAATAAATGAAGATGGCGTTCTAATTAAAAAGACGTTCAAATTATTTATTGTATAATTTCGATCAATGAGTGATCATAGTAAATATAAAATGACCTAAGTATATCTCAAAAATTGCTGACTTTATAATGTTGAAACCAATTTTCGTTGAAAGTTTTAATTGAGATAACTACTTCTACTACTTTATTTTAGATTTCTGATTTTCTTTCTATTAAATAAGAGTATAAGTAGTTGTTCTAAATGCTATAAAATAAAAATACACATTTTACCACTTTCAAAGTGTCTATCTTTCAAATAATTGACTGAGACGAAATGGGTTAAAAACGTCTTTCTTAATACTCTATATGTATAATTATGTAGCAAAAAGAGACAATCGTGGCCTCGTAACTATGATATTATAGGTGCATCGCTATCCTGTGGCAAGCCCGCAATTCTAATGGTTAGTCTAACCTCCGAACTGGAACATGAACTGTTAATGTCATTATGGCGGCAAAAATACTCGGGGAAGTTGGTGCGCAGCAATTTACTACCAGTAGTCTTATTGGTTGAGCTACTCGGTAGATAAACAAGAACAAGCAGGCATATTAAAAATGCCTTTTAAATTATACTAATTAAAATAAAAATTACCAATAAAGATAAGGCATATAGACGTGTCGTTGAAAAACAATCATTCAAATATCCAAATATTTGTTCAAACTTTCGCATGTACTTGTGATACTTGTACATGATTTTTGTTTTCCCATAGGAACCGTTTGCAGTAAGGGTCGCTTTTGTACGTGTCTATAGGTCAGCGATTACTCCTGAACCCAATTTTATTACAATCGATTCAGATGTAACACCCTTAAGTTGGCAATACACCATTACAACTGAAACTACACAGTACATAGATGTTATCTATATATTAATACGTGATGCCAAAACTTTGAACCCCTTTCTAAGAAAATTGCGCGAACGCAGGAGTACGAAATTTGGTACACTTACAGTTTATGTGTAGGAAAAGTGCAGAACGCTAGTATTTTTCAATAATAATGCTCATAAAGAACATAAAATCAATAAATAAAACTACACTCACACTACCATGCATTTGACACACATAAACAAATATATTGATGATAACGATAAAAGGTGACAGATGGCGCTATTCGGGAAACAAAGTAGTTGATCTTAAGAAATGAAGATGGCGTTCTTGTCAACAAGACCAATGACCACTAGTATAAATGAAAAGACAAAACACGTCGCCTTTATACACCTAAGTTATTAATGGTGCACTGCCAACCTGAGTTTGGGAAGTTGGACCCGCTACCTTAAGCTCCGAAACAGTGATGCTAAACCGAGTGGGTTCATTTATACTCACTCAAAATTATATCCAGTCCCACTAACAAAAGATTTTTCAGTGATTATCTGAGGTGTTTCTTTGTGTTCTGGTGCTTGAGCCGCCACACTGGCTAATATTACAGCGAAGCAGAACAGTTTCTGAAACGGTAACAATAAATTTTGAAGTTAAAAGAGCTGAATGTACTGACAGTTATAATTTTTTTTTTATGATATGGGAAGGCAAACAAACAGACGGATATCCTGATGGTAAGAAATTCACGCCGCCTAGAGACACCAAAAGTGGCAATGGTGCGTTGCCAACCTGAGGCGCGGATGTTGTGCCACGAGCAAAATTTATTTTACCGGCTACCTTATCCTCCAAACCGGAATACGAAAACAGGATAAGGCGGTGGTACCAATCCGGGAGAGTCGGTGCGAAACTCTACCACCTAGTCAGATCGGTGATGGTGATAGTAGGACTATGCTCGCCTTTTACTAGCTGCCTGGCAGGAAGGTAGATTGTCTATTCTGCAAAGGAGCCTGGATTAACACTGGGAAATTGATTCATCAGAGCTATAAATACAAATAGTTTTTGAAACTAGTTGTACTCTTGTTTGTAACTAAGGACCGCTCGTTCATTTTTGGGTTAAATGTAATAATGGGTTAAATGGTTAAATATAGGGCAAGAGTTAAAGCTTGGTACGTTGCAAGCAGCCCTTATACGGTTATAAAATCTGATTTTTAAAAATGATAAAAATTAAAGCTTTTAGGGTCTTATTAATGAACATGGTCTAAAGTATACCACGGTTTAAATTGATCGCCTCGGTGGTCTATCGGCCCAGGAATAAGACTTGACTGCATGAGGTCCCGGGTTCGAATCCAGGGTCGGGCAACAAAAAGAAAACTGGATTTTTCCAGTTTTCAAATATATTGCTCGGGATTGGATAAAGTGTGCACGGTTGGCGATAGGCTTGCTACTAATCACGTTGTGGGACTTGGACATTAACATTGGCCGTTAATGCATAAATGTTTGTCTATGTTGCCGACATCATTAACAATAACTCAAAACCACTTGTGGGAACTGGGATGTTGATAAAATTGAAGCGGGACCATTTCGAAAATATTATATTTCGAAAAAGGGATTATTAAATATCGAAGTGGTTCAGGAATAATGAGAATTAGTTTTTTTGCAATTATACCTAATGCGCTGAAATTATACGCTTAAGTATTAGTCATCATAGATCGTTTAGCCGTGGAAATACATGTTGCTAGGTAGCAACAGTAGGCTAGGTAGTTGTAGGTACATAAACCTCTTACAATAAAAATTATATTTAGATAGTTCGTTACATTATCTGATAATTATCTTTCATTGATATAATATACCATAATACAGTTATTAATCTACAATACCACGTAACTCGTATCAATCAGTATCAAAGCATATTATCTATGAGGACTTTCAGATTAATTAAAGAATTTTTTGTTTGTTTTAACGAGCTTAAGTTTAAAAAAATGTGTAAAAATTAAAAAAAAAGTATACCTACGTATGTGGATTAAATCGCCTTATTGGCTATATAAATAAAATTCAAAAAATGTTGAATTACCCCCAGCAAAACTCACATGTGATGTAGATGGATAGATGTGATGGTGTCTTCGGCTAGTTGTGGGTCCCTGGTTGTGCCTCTGCCTACATATTCAGGGATATGGGCGTGAAGATACATTTTTTCAAAATCGATGTTGAAGATTACAAAATTGATTAGTTGTTGCAGTACTTTTTTTTATGTTTATTAATGGAGTATTAGTAATTTAAAAGTTTCAAGGGTAGTAGGAATTGGAATGTTTGTGTTTATAATAAAATAGTTTTTTTTTCTTTTTTTACGCTGAAAACAGTTATTGTTTGTTTTAAAATGATATTGTTTTATTTAATCAAGGTGAAGGGGTAGCTACCGCCGATATCAGCCAATCTAGGGTTTTACCAATAGGGATAATACTGACATTTTCGTTAGTCAGTCTTATCCGACTGACATTTTTGGATATTATTAAATGCAACGCCTATTTGTTGGCGTTACAAAATCTATCTAAATGTAACCTATGTATACTACAAATATATTATATTTTCAATCCATATTTTTGTGAGATACTAGCAGTTTCACACAGGTTCGCCTACGTAACTTGGCTTCTACTGCACCGATTTTGATGAAACAAAACATATGTCACTCATGGAAAATGTAGCATTCGAAAGGTGAAAGAATGTTTGAAATCGGTCCAGTAGTTTCGGAGCCTATTCATTTCAAAGAAACAAACAAAAAATCAAACCTTTTCTCTTTATAATATTAGTATAGAAGAATCCAAAAAAAATACATCAATTTTCTAATAGATACAAACACGTTATGTATAAATCAAAAATAATAATGAATCGTTGCCATTATGATGACAATTATTATTGACTAAAAATGAATGTCAAATCATTCATTTTACTGTAAAAAAAACTCACCATGGTGCACATTTTTGAGGTCCTCAGAACTCACCACTGAAGGTATGACTGAAGACTCCAATCAGATAGTTCTTAAATACATCTATTGTTTGCTAAACATAGCATTAGATGACAAAACACTTTCAAATTACATGCACTGAAGGTGATAACACATATCGGTGATGAAACTCGCCGTCTAGTGTATGGATGTAAATTGACTTAGTTGCGATCTCCGACGCAAATATTTATTATTTCATACAATTTGACCTTTGACGGATATTTGTTATTTGTAAAAAGGCTGCAGTTACATCTTTGAATTATCCTTTTTATGTGGTACTTACTTTGTTGTTGTTTATAGTTTAAAGAAATGTGACAAATCCATTCTTGTGGACTGGTCTTAAAGATTGCTGCAATATGAAAGATAAGAATGAAAGTGCTTAGAGGTCGAGTTCTAGAACAGTAACTGCTAAAACCGCCTTAAATGTTATTGTTATTAAAACTTAGTGCTTGTCATTGTAGTATTACTGTTTAAAGGTAAGCAGGTAAACTTGTTTATACAAGAAGCATACCTAATATTAGTATCTGGTGCTTATACCAGTAGGAAAGATGTGTCTTGATTTTAAGATATTTTAATTTTGGCATTTGTCATAAGCTTGGGACAAAATTTCACAAATTTTCAATAAAGAAAAATGGTTCTCCTCAGACAGGAATTAAATCTACGACTTATCGTTTATTGGTGACATATGAGTACTTACTTGAGGTAACGAGAATTCAACTCCAGGATTGAAAATTTTAATTAGTTTCTTTCCGATTACATCATTAATTATGTTCTATACACACCATACATACACCGTTTTGTCAAATCTTAATAATTGAGTTCATTATTGAAGATGAATTTTCCATTTTGTAAATACCATGTATTTCAATTATTTTCAGATATTATAGTTTAAGGATTTGTCACGTGGTTGATATAAATTTTCACAAAATTAAGAGAAAAAAATGTGACCTCTGTTTAGATTTGAACCTACGATTTTTTGTCTCTCGCTAACTCATGCTTTAACCATTTGAGCTACTTATGTCCATTGACCTCTATGTATACCTATAAAAAAAGCCTGCCGTTGGCTACTACATATGGCTGCCATTTTGACATTATAAGGCTGTCCAGAAAAAGTAGAGTATCGATATCGATACATGATCTATTAGTGACGATTGATATTTAAGTTTAGGTAAATAGATAAGAATTATTATTTACCTACTGAATAAAATTGCCATTATCAACTTATTTACTTACTTTGTGCTACATAATTGGCTTATACCTAAATAGGGAAATGTTATTAAACGAAAGAAAGAATATTTATTTACTTTTCGCAAGCATATGTTTTTTCATTGTGGCGTGCAGATATGTTTATTCTTTATATGAGTTAACTCTTTATATTTATTACAAGATTCATTATCATTACCACTATCAAACCACTTTCTTTACTTTAAAGTAAGCACTTGAAAGAATTCTTATTAAGCTAGACTGTGATTGATATTTTCAGTGGCAAAAAATCTTTTCTGGGAACGTAAAATAAAATGTCGACAATTGTAATAGTACATCACTACGAAATTGAACACTAAATATGGATTCTTGGCAAGCATGATTACTGTCACGACGTCAATTTAAATCGAAGCCGAAATGAGCATAGACAAAAATGTCGTTATCTCTTTCGGCGTACATAATATCAACATTTGTTAAAAGAGACAAAGAGATGTTCCGATCGATTCCAACGGTATTTATACAACTAAACTTGCTATAGAACGTTGTTGCACTTCTTTATATATTCCTATTTCTATGCTAATGTCTTATACTATGTCGATAGTTGTGTCCTACAGCAACACAGTTTTAAACAATAATACACAGAACTGTGTTGCTAAACTAACTAAATTAACTAAATTAAGTTACTCAAATTAATCTAGGTCTTAAAAATATTCACTCATGGGCGCAATCCTTTGGCCTCTTAGTAAATCCATCAAAATCTCATGCCATGTTTAATGGGAGTCGTTTTAAACTTAAATTACTTACAAACGTCCCACCCATTCTTTATAACAACATCAAAATCGCCATGTCAAATAACTTTACAAATTTAGGAGTAGTTTTTTGTTCAAATTTTTCCTGGGACTCCCATGTCAACAGCATTAGCAAAAAAGTCTATTTTTTTCTCCATTCTGTTAAACCCTTCCAAAACTTACTTCCTCTAAAAACTAAAATATCCTTTATGTCTTCCCTTATACTACCAATTTTAGATTACGCAGATTCCTGGTATCCGGATACCACTGAGGAACTTTAAAACAAGCTCGAGCGATTGCAAAATCTTTGTATTCGGTTTATTTACGGCCTTCGCAAATACAATCACGTATCGCAGTACCGCGTCCAACTGAAATGGCTTCAAATTTGTCAGCGTAGAAATATTCATCTATTGTGTCTCCTTTTTAACATCATTTTTAACACTCCAAAATATTTGAAAGAGCGTTTCCATTTCCTTCATCCTCCGGGTTCTCCTTGTCGTCCTTCCATAGCTGCACTTTTACGTTTTCCTACTCATAACTCCAGTTTTTATTCCCACTCTTTCACAGTTTATGCTATATGGCTATGGAACTCCTTTCCCTTGATATTCGAAATAGTAAATCCATAACCTCATTTAAAAATCGTTTCAAACTGTTTTACTCCTCTAGTCCATAATGGTAGCACTTATTGTTAGGATTTTACTATTAGTAGGTATAACATTTATATTAGTTTTATTTAGACCTTTTTTCTTATTTATATTAGTATTAAGTAAGTATTTATGTAGAATATTTTATAATTTTAGTTAAGTTTTTTTTATCTCTTTAATATTAAGCTTGTACACTGTCTACCTATCGCTTACTTATTTTGTATCGTTTTTGTCTATCTTAGGTTAGCTGTAAGATATCTCCTGTAAGAGATAAGCTCGCCTTTTGTACAATATTTGTATTTGTATTTTCTCACTGTCAATTTTATATTACGTGTACAATAAAGTGTAAAATAAATAAATAACTATAGATGTAGTCTTTAAGAAAGGAATTAGAAATTTCACAACAGGAGTGAAATCCTCGGTTGCTTAAATGGTTCGAATATTCTTCAGTGAGAGATGAAAGGTCGCATGTTCTAATCCTGTCTGAGGATAGACTTTTTTTTCTTTACTCTGACGAAATTCACCTGTTTCTGTAAACTAAAACTAAATTTTTCAGAAACACGAAGGACATACTGACCTTCACTTTTATTAGCCTTTAGGATCAAGTTATAAATTTTTATATTAAAGTTTTTGTAACCTGATAAATTGTGAAAGAGTTATAAAAATCAGTAAACCACTCTGAATGTAATTTATGAAAATAAAGAAGCATCGTAACCTATTCAAGGTTTTGTGTTTTGTAAATTTGTGTCTTGGATGTCCATCCATCTTGATTTTGTAATAGTTTAGTAGCATTGTCATCTATGCGTCTCCATACCACCATATCCCCGCATTGGTCCGGGTCCGCTGAATAGAATAGACCATCTGCCTCCCAGTCAGATAGCTTGTAAGAGGCGAGCATAGGTTACATAGATCATCACCAACAATAAAGCTGGTAGTAGAGCGCTGTGTAGTAACTTGTCTAGTAGGGTTCCATCGCCTTTTGATTACTACCACCATCATAACTCTGTCAGTAGGGTAGCCAGTATGGTTGTACAATTGACTTAACATCCTGGACACATGGGGGTCCAGTCCCTTCAGTGAAACCAGTTGGTTGCCGCCGAACTGTTCTAAATCGGCTGCTCTATTAGATGAATGTCATATTCATCCTGGATACAGGACAACGACGCTCCTATAACATCTATTGACTACAATTATCTTTTACCACCAGGAGGTCCAGACGCTTGGTTACTAACCTGACACATAAAAATAGCTAGACGAGAAAACTACGTTTTACGTACACCATAAATATTATAAGTGTCTTACTTCGCGTTGATCCCTACACGTAGAGTGCTGTGCACTAGTATTTTATTAGTAATGTGTTGTTTTTGATATATTTTAATCTGCACTCGTCTTTTTCGAGTTGATAAGCAGAGAGACAGATGATATATTCTATATAAGGGACCTGGACGTATAGGTGATGTAAATCTGCTATATATTCAATATCAAGAGGAGACCGTTGATTAAAAATAATTTTGCAGTGTAACAATAAAGTGCCAAAATATTGCAAACGCGTCCTGGTATTTAAATAAATGATCTTCATCGAGTCTATAAAATGGTGTCCGTCAGCGATATCATTAAAAAAATGTCAAAGATCACCGCCCTACGTTTGAATGTCATCGGCAACATCAGTCAAGAGAAATATATTATAAAGGATAAAGCCATATTATAAGTAACAGTACTTATCGTTCATAAGAGATACCTAACATAAAGTCCAATGCTTGCTGTTGACGTGTTCCAGTTCAGAGGGTAGGGTAACCGGTAGACTTACTTTTGCTCGAGGCCTAGCATCCCCGCCTCAGGTTGGCAACTTACCATTACCACCTTTGGTGTCTCTAGGTGGCGTGAATTTCTTACCATCAGGAAATCCGTCTGCTTGTTTGCCTTCCATTATCTTAAAAAAATACTCTTGTCTTTACACTAAAACAGAACCAATAACAAAAAGCTAAAAAATACTGCTCATAGGAAAAAAATATTGAACTTTATAAAAAAATAAAGGCAACACAGCAAGTTAAATAAAAGTTTGTAAAATAATTTAGATTTAATAAATAGAATCGAACATATTTAATACAAAATAACTAAATATACAGTTTACAGTCTCGTTGGGTTTTGTCTATCCACGTTCCATTACGATAGTTGCTTTATAATAGTTCTATAGCCTCTCTTTCCAGCTTTGTATGTCATTTGATATAGGCGACCTCTGTTGTCGTACCAGCGTACAGCGCCCTTCACATCGAGTGAAGGGTTGGGGTCTTTGGGTGTTGCTTTGAAAGCCCCTTCTTCCGCCCTTGATGAGCCGTCACTGGCGTCGTAACTGTAACAAAATGGTTTAAATTCAAACTTTTTGTATTGCAAATAATCTGATTTCCTGACGATACTTTTAGATATCAGAAATGGTAATGGTATTTGCTTAGATATCTAGGACTTAAAGGGTTTGCTTAAGTTTATTAGCTGCTTTTCTAAAGATGAGCATTGCAGTTTTGGCGTCTAACAAAATGTAACACCGATTCGGGTTGGTCATTGGGGAACTCCACCCAGTCATAAAAATGCAGTGACCATGGATACTGATAACCATCCTCATAAACTTGACTTTGATATAAATCAAGTTCCAAATTGTTGTTGGTAAGGTTTGCAGTTTTCTTCCTTTCTTTCGATAAATTACACAATTTAAATAACAATGATCATAACAAATATCCTTGGACAAGTAACACAAATTGAATCTAACTCAATCGAACCCAAGCCTCGCTGTTAGTCAGTGTGGTTAGGCGTGTACGTAAGCCTCTCGACAACGAGGCGGCCAGATCTAATCCTAATTCGTTCTATCTATCTATCTCCTATTCCTGTCCTAGCGAATTTGTTAAGCGAAGCTTCGTCCTTATTTATTCGTTTGATAAACATCAGCGTCAGATACTGATCTATGTTTATTATGGTAGTTTACGTCCGTGACATAGCGTATAAACTGTAGGTAAGCCACATAAGGTACTGTCATGTTAATGTCTACTCAAACCGGCAGGTCTTAAATGCCGTAAAGTCCAATGCAGTACCTAAAGGAGGACGATCCAAGAAACTCTGGAATGGATTTGGAATAGAAGAAAAAAACTCCGTCCCATTAACCAGTAACCATTTGAGCTACTGAGGTTTCGAATTCTGTGGTAAAATTTCCTTTCTTAGCATGGACGTCAGTACTTATGGCCTTTAGATATACAGTTCTGAGTACCTATTAATGAGTTCATCGTTACAGATGAAATTTCCATTTACAATGGCTACTACTTTCGTTTCTCTCAAGGTATTTTTGTTTTAGTACTTGTTCTGTGTTTGTTTTAAAATTTGTAGATATTTAACTCAAGCATAGGGCAAGCGCTTAAATAAAATGCCTTAAAGAAATATATCAAGGAAGAAGACATGTGGGGCAATGAACTCACTATCACGGATACCAAGACCAAATTACATGAAGAAGTTAAAGTAGAAAAGCCAGGGTTTTCCATGTTTGAACTTGAGGAATAGCCGTAATTAACGCTAGGATGAAGTATATTTATAATGATTGCTCCGCGGAATAACATGACATGACTTTGACAGCTGTATGCAAATAAATAAATCACTTTAGACCAATAATATATATCATCACACTTGGACTACACTTTGAATTGACTAATTTCACTCAATATAAACACGAAATCCAATGTTTATGAAAAAACTTCGACCATCTTTTTTCTCGATGGCGCCAAAACTCTATTTTCATGTTTCAAACATGTTTTACGTGCATAAATACTGTGCGTTAGATAGAAACTGTTCTAAAAGTTTTGGAGTATAAGGAGCACATTGTCGCGTTCGGAGATTCATTTCATGTAACTGTTGCGATATAAACGCCTCACTCTTAACTTCTAACTGTTTAATTAATAATTTGATTTCCTATGATTTAAATGTTCTGGCGCAAGAAAATAGACTCTACGGTAAGAGTAATATTTAGAATTCTGGAAATTAATAGTCAGTAAGTTTATAGAGGTGTGACAAATATTCACATTAAAATAAATGACGTTCTGTGTGGTTAGTTTATGATCACATCTATTTTTACGTCGGCCATTACGTATACTATTGGCATTATTTACGATTATTTATTGCAAATGCTTACAGAGTTTCTGAAAATACTTATTAGATGCGCTAAGAATAGGAGGGTTTTTTGTGAATCATACAGGTTTCTTCATATTGGCCCAGGTCGCTTGTAGTCTGTCCTGTTGTCGGGTACTTGTAGGAGACGAGCTAAGGTCGCATGAGTTATTACCTAGAAGAGTAATGATAGTAGACAGTCGTGCTACATTGGGCAAAGTCCGGATATGGATACACCGTCGTAGCTATTCCGCCGCCGTGATAGTGTTATATTGGTCCGGAGTGCAAGGTAGCTAATAGAATTGCACTACAAGTCTTATAACTCGACCACAGGACAGTAACGCACCAACAACATCTATGATGTATGCGGGCCACGGTTGTCCCTGTCTTAACTATGGACATTGAATTCGAATTTCAATTAACTGACAAGTGAAATAAATATTTCCGTAAGTTTTCATAAATTTTCTAGCGTACCGTTGAACAATTGTCTTTCTTCCTTAACAACCTTCTTTTATAAATAATTATGAGACCAAAAACAGACATAGAGATTTTGTTTTTTTATCTAAGAACAGATAGATTATGCTAATTGCGGATGCTTTATCAAAGCTACTGTTGGAAAAATAAAATTCTGACAAGTGAAATAAATATTTCCGTAAGTTTTCATAAATTTTCTAGCGTACCGTTAAACAATTGTCTTTCTTCCATAACAACCTTCTTCTATAAATAATTATGAGACCAAAAACAGGCATAGAAATTTTGTTTTTTTATCTAAGAACAGATAGATTATGCTAATTTCGGATGCTTTATCAAAGCTACTGTTGGAAAAATAAAATTCTGACAAGTGAAATAAATATTTCCATAAGTTTTCATAAATTTTCTAGCGTACCGTTAAACAATTGTCTTTCTTCCATAACAACCTTCTTCTATAAATAATTATGAGACCAAAAACAGGCATAGAGATTTTGTTTTTTATCTAAGAACAGATAGATTATGCTAATTGCGGATGCTTTATCAAAGCTACTGTTGGAAAAATAAAATTCTAACACTAAAATACTAGTTGTAGTTTCGTGTGAGAGTTGATCCAGTACCATTAAAAATTTATAGTGTCAGTAATGTATTTGTTATTTAAATCCTATCCAATTAGTCGAATATTATAGAGGGCGTGGAAGGACGAAGCGGACGAAATCGGAATGTTTTATTTCTATCAATTATTTAATGGCGACATTCTTCGCCATCTAGTGTAGCAAAAATAAATGACAATACAAACGAACTTAAAGTTTTGTTTAGCCTTTTATTATTATGGCGGATATGAACTGGAACTCTATGTTAAAGGTTTTTGATTTTTTGCCGAATTATTGAACTGAAGAGAATATGTATGTTTCCTCTAGCTTAATAGATTTACATATTAGATAAGCATCTTCGATTTATAAAACTTAAAATTCGTTTCTGGTGACGAGTTGTTTTAATTCTGAAACCAAACTGGAACACCGGATCAGGAGCTATTACTGTACTGTTAGCTTGAAAGTTAATAATATTATTACTTTTTTAACGAATAACTTAAAAGTTCGTAAAAATGTTTTTCATTATTTAAGTTTTACAATTGCCTGTTTTATTTTTTGTAATGCATTTATAAAATTGAAACAGATAATTTAAAGATAAAGTCGCCTCTGTGGTCTAGCGGTTCAATTGTCGCACTTGACTGCATGAGGTCCTGGGTTCGAATCCCGGGTCGGGCAACAAAAGGAAAATTGGGTTTTTCCAATTTCCTAATAAAAAAATGTTGCTAGGGATAGGATATGTGCCCGGTTGACAATAAGCTTGTCACCTATTACATTGTGGGACTTAGTATCTTCGGCTAGTCGTGGGTGCCCTGGTTGTGCCTCTGCCTATCTCTTCGGGGATTTGGGCGTGAAGATACTTTAATTTAAAGTTGTAACTAAGAAATAAAAAGAGAAGTGATTAATTTTCTATAGGAAAACATTGGATTTTTTGTAAGAAAATTTTTGAAAGGTAATACTTACTTAAGATTTTTAAATGGGATCTCTAGTGTATAGGAAATTTTATAACATATTTAGTTATAATATGAAATAGAAATTATTTAAAGTTAAGTATTTTAATTAAATTTTTATTGAGGGTTTATTATGGGTAGTATATATATTTGATATAAATACAAATTTGACATGATATTGTTTAACCTTTTCGGTTTAAAATTAAACTAAATTTTGAAGAAAATTTTTAAAATTAAACTAAATTGGAAGCTACATCGATAAGTTATTTAAATTTGAATGCATAGATCATGTATGTATGGCAAACAAGCTTTTTTTCTGATGGGAAAAAACACACTTCACAGACACCGAAGTGGTAATAATGCGTTCTTAATCCTAGGTTAAAGTATGTAGCTTCTTGCGAAACTAAGTGCAATCTTGTTCGTAAATTCTTTTTTATCAGTGGGAGATCAGTGAACAGGCATATGACTATCCTGCTAGTAAGAGACAACCTTGGTGTATAGACACCGTGTAAGTTAAAGTTGCGTCGTTGTCCTGAGGCCAGGAGCCTGTTGTGCCGGAATGAAAGACCGGCTACCCTATTCTCCAAACCGGAAAATGACATTGTAATAATGGTGACAGGAGGTGAGGTGGTAGATCCCTTTCCGGGCAAGTAGCTGCATAGCACTCTACCGCCAGTGAAACATCTTTTCCTTGAAACTGGTTGACACGTTATCATAAATCTAGGTCTTATCTAAATAAGTCAAAAATCCATAAAACGTATTGGGCGATGATCATGGCTACTTTTTATGATCTTCGCCTCTACCGTCTGGACGCAGTATAGGGCTGTGTAGCAGCTCCATCGCCTTTACTATTCCTACCGCTATGGCTTCAATACTCGCTACTATTGTGTTTCATGTTAGAGGGCGTAAGATCCCGGCCATAGCAGCGACGCACTAATAACATCTATATCTATAGGTGAGAGTTGTCTCTTATCTACCTGAT
The DNA here is from genome assembly GCA_002245475.1 of Calephelis virginiensis. Lineage (NCBI taxonomy): Eukaryota > Metazoa > Arthropoda > Insecta > Lepidoptera > Riodinidae > Calephelis > Calephelis virginiensis. The sequence goes on from NJDC01007389.1 coordinate 107,508, forward strand.
ATAGCTGTCGCCACGTTTGCTGCCTTAGAACTTAATGAAAATTATTAAGATAAAAAACGTGTTTTGTCTGACACAGAAGTTGTGTTTTATCATAATGATATTAAGATCCCGTTAGAGATTGTCTCTATCATTTAAAAATCAGACTTTTTAATGTAATTTACAGGTGCGTTATGTATTTAAGCAGTCTGGAGAATTTTAATAGTGTTGTAAGTTATTTTCTGATAGTAGGAAATACCGAATGTTTTTTTCTTCTTTTTTAAAAAAAAGACAACTTATCTTCCTGCCTGGTAGGTTGTAAGAGACGAGCAAAAGTTTAAATGGGTCATAACCAACAAGATCACCGGTGGTCAAGAGTAAGTTTAAGCAGTAAGTTTTCCAGGTAGCGCAAGCAATCTTTCCTATTACTGCTACTTTAATATCTCTCTAGTAGTATTTGAAATCGTATTCCAAAAAATTAAACCGTATTCCCACATTACAAACAGAAACGAGACTATATAAAACGGTAGCCACTAAATTAATTTATAACATTTTTTTATTTATGTTAATCGATTTCTCCGATTGTTATTTTTTTGTAAGAACATACCTTTGAGGTGGTCTTATTGTCATTAAGTAGAGATCTGATAAGGAATACTACCGAAATAGAGAAAAAAGGGTTTGAGCACTTTGACAACGTAATATTGAAATCAAATCGGGTATGTGATAAGTAAATATCTTCACGCCCATATCCCTGAAAAGAGTAGGCAGAGCACAACCAGGGCATCTACGACTAGCCGAAGACACTAAGTCCCACAATGTGATAGGCGGCAAGCCTATCGTCAACCGGGCACATATACAGTCCCGAGCAACGTTTTTTTTAAAATAGGAAATTGGAAAAACTCAATTTTTTTTTGTTGCCTGACCCAGGACCTCAGGCAGTCAAGTCCAACAACTTAACCGGTAGACAACAGAGGCGATCACAGAGGTGATAAATGCAACAAAATAAATTTTTTGTTGCCCTTATCACAAACACGGTGGTAGTGTACGGTAGATAGGACTAAAAATTAATCTACCTTTAAATTAATTTATAACAAATTATGAAACTTAGTTCATAAATAAATAAATAAAATGTTTATTAAAATGTAAATAAGGGCTGTGATTTAAATGTACATTTTTATAGAAATATGTAACTTCTTAAAATTAACTAAATATTTGCACACCACAATGTGGTAGAATATTTCGTATTCTTAAATATCTTTATAACAACTTTTTAACACACATATTCCGCAAATAAATAATTTTCATTTCATTTCATTTCATTTCATTTCATTTTCATTTCATTTCATTTCACAATGTTACATATTTTCATGGACTGGCAAACAAATGATTTACATTGAAGTGCGAATTTTTTTATTGAATCAGGCGTTACTTTGCGGAAATCCTTTATAACAGATGTAAAATAAGCCTCTATTTGCCTCTAATTCCGCGTAAGCAGTGTAACTGTTGTGGCAAATAATCCTCCAAACGACACGGAATGTGACAAGCCTAACTGATGTTCCCACCACCCACCTTCGCGACCAGAACAAGCATGAAGGAAGAGCTCAAAAACAATATAAATTGTCACGTTCTTTACATGTGACAACCCTACCTTAAGTTTCCACCTGTGGGAAGTTACACTGCTTACGCGGAATTAGAAAAATAAAGGCATATTTTACATCTGTTGAAGTGCGAAAGCAAGTAAGAGCCCAGTCCTCCAGATTGTAGATATCTAACCACTTACTGGGTCATTATGGCAAAGTACTGTTGTTAGTTTGTTTAAGAAAAACGTGTTTTTTATCACAATGTAACAAGGTCACGTTAATGTCTCTGCTGCCTTAAAAATATCCTTGTTTCATTAACAGCTGGTAGCTGTTAAATTTGAGATAGTAACAGTTTGAATGACTCGATAATATCTGCATTTTAATCCGTTTCTTATTACATACGAAAAAAAAGCACTTAATGTACAATGCAACAACACATTTTTTTATTTTTTTTATTTTTATTGTATTGGAAGGCAAACAAGCAGATGGATTTTACAATGGTAAGAAGTTCAAGCCGCCTAGCGACACCAAAGGTGGTAATGGTGCGTTGCCGATCTGAGGCTGGGATATTGTTGCCTCAAGCAAAAGCAAGTTTATTGGCTACCTCATCTTCAGAATCAGAACACGTCAGCGGCAAGCACTGACGTTATGGCGACAGGAATAGGTAAGGAGGTGGTACCAATCCGGGTGAGTTGCTGCGAAACTCTACCACCTAGTCAAATGTCACGGTGACAAGCAAGCTGGCAGGAAGGCAGATGATCTATTCTACAAATTAGCTCGGACCAACACGGGAAAACAAGCAGTTGTAACAAGGTAAATGTAAGAAATAAGCGCCATCTACACCATAAAAGCCTTAGGGATAAGTTGCCAACTTGACGTTGGGAAGTTAACCCCTCGCATTAGTTTGTTCGATATCCTTTTCATTAACTAGAAGATGACTAGAGCGGGCAATGATGGACGAGAGGTATACATAAGGTGAAATACGTCAATCATGAATTTTCGCACATATCACACAATGTCACGGAGATGGTAGTAAAATAATATATTCCGGTATTTTCGAGTCCTTCAGGAGGTTTGTTGACTTATATTATCACGAGTGTTGATCTACGACGGTAAAGTGTCAAGGGTGAGTATTTCTTGAAACAATTTATTTACTAAACTTGTACTTTCAACTTTTCACAATATATTTTACAATAATTAGAATAATTAATTTTAATTTAATTTACATTTTTAAAATATTTATTAATAGTAGAACTTTGTTTAATAAATAACATTAGCAGTCCTTAGTTAAGGGAAAATTTCCCCATTAATGGGGAAAAAATCTGACGTCAACCCATCATCCCAGTCAATTCAAATTTGTTTACTAATGTCATCACTCAGTATTTTTTATTTAAATACCGTCATTTTTGAGGATGACAATTAGGTAGTATTATTAAAAAAAAACAGTTGTTATATAGCCCTGATGATGCTTGTTTAGCGAAACCGGTTAGCTAACCTATATGATATTAAACTATATAAAATATATTGTGGAAAGTACAAGTGTGGTGAATAAATTGTTTCAAGAATGGAATTCCACCAGGCATCGACGATAAGAAGTATAGAAACTAGGTGAGTATTTCTTCGCCCAGTTTTTATGCCTTAGTTCCCATTATCAGATTTAAATCAAGAATTAATATTTCAAGAGTAAACATACCAATATAGGTTTTTTTATAATTATGAAAACTGTAGGTCTGTATCAAAAAATGTTAGAATTTTTTCCAATTTATACAAAGTTGAATCTTAATTTTGTCATCATTAAATTTCTTTTAATGTCACTTAACAGTATAAGAATCCAATTGAAATTTATGCGACATCTTAAACAGGTCATCAATTTGTTGATATTTTTTTAAAACACAGTTCGTTGGAGTTAGATCTAGGGAACATCGTATCGCTTAACTAACAGTTTATATCGGTTAAAGCAGCGGTAGGCAGCCTTTAGGCAGGCAAGATGGTTATGATATTAACCTTGAAAAAATATACCTACGTGTAATTGGTCATAACTGGTCATATATGAAAAAAATTAAATAGGCGGAGAGAAGTGCGTTCTTAAGGCTGAATCCACACTATACGCAGTATATTTAACAGTCAACCACGGACCGTTCGTACATTTAGTTTAACTAGTTGTCGCCCGTTGATCGAAATTCGACGATAATACATTTTAACATCTTGTTGATAAGAAAGCCATCTTCATTTCTCAAGACCAACTACTTTGTTTCCAAACTTTTTATTGCGCCATCTGTGATCTTTTATCGTTATCATCAATATATTTGTTTATGTGTGTCAAATGCATAGTAGTGTGAGTAATGTTTTATTTATTGATTCAATGTACTTTGTAAGCATTATTATTGAAAAATATTAGCGATTTGCACTTCTCCTACACATAATCTGTAAGTGTGCCAAATTGTATGCTCCTATAAAAAAAAGTTCGTAAAAAGGGCTCCAAGGTTTTGGCATCACGTATTAATATATAGATATTTATAACTTATTTGCAAAACATTCACGGGCCTCAAGTTAAACGTCGTCGGGCCGCTAGCGGCCCGCGGCCGGCCAGCAGGACCAGCGGGTTACCGACCGCTGGGTTAAGGCATTGTTTTTCCTATTTTCCCAGCAATTTTGCTGGTTTTTCTTTTTATAAGAAATTTCTCCTTACAATAAGTAGCACACCAAAAAAAAATACGAAATTTGATCATACGTTCAGGAGTGATGCGATAACCACACGAAATGGGGACTCATTTTTATATATCTATCTGTATATCTATCTATAAAGATATATCGATATCGACTATAGATAACTCGTGCTTTCCAAACAAGATAGACTCATCATTCATATTGGCTACATTTAATATACTCCACTGTACGACTCTTAAGATGTTAAAGATGCATTACCAACCCAAGCTTTTCTTTTTGCATAAGACAGCGAATAGGCATGCGGCTCCTTATTATGGCGGCATTGGCGTTATGGCAAAGGAATAAGCAAGGCGATGGAATCCTACAAGAACAAGATGTAGTACAATATTCTATCACCAGTGGTCTTGTTTGTAACGACCCGTTTCGCATTTACGTGTCTCTTACAACCTGCCAGGTAGGATGGCATATGATCTTCTCTACATGAAGAAACCGGATCGTCACGCGAGTAGCGATTGACATTATGTTAGCCCGAATAGATAAAGCAAGGCGAGGTACTACGGACAAAAGGTCGGCCGGACCTTATCGACTAGCCACCAGTGAAAAGCTCTCTTTGTTAAATTACATTTTAGTTAACTAGTTTTGATAGAAACCCATTTACAGCAATGTCATTTGAAGGTATAAAATATTGAAAGTAGCATTACTGTAATAAATAAGTGATGCACTTTGTCAACGTTGTTAAGTAACCGCCTGTCTATAAATGGAACCTCAGAATTGTTTTTTAATGTTTTCCAAGTAAGTTTTTTGTCAGTCGAAAGACATTCTACTCATGATATTGTTGAAGTGCCACCGCCATATAAAGCAGCAACGTCAAGAATTTATTAATGGATTGTAATTATACCTTTCAATACGAATTTCTTAATTATGTAATTATAAATTAAAAACCCGCGCTATTTTATTTGTGAAAGCTTGATATTGTAATATGTCAGTATAAGGAAAAGTTTTTAATACGCTAAGTAATTGGGTGTGGTGCGAGTAGACACTGTTAGAGGGGCGGATTGGATTCAACATGTTTATATCGTAACAAAATCGCAAGTAACTACAAAACTAGGTTCCGGAGCTTAGAATAAGTCTAATAATAGTCAACTAATACTGCGCAAAATAACTCGTTAAATAATAATTCGTGTTTGGATATACATACATAATTTTAAAGAATTTTAAATAAAGTTATTAAGGAACATTGATTTGTCATACTTTGTGACAAACCGATATTTTGTATTTTTAAGCAAAAAACTAGGATAAACAAAATATAAGAGCGAAGAATGCTTAATTTATGGCTAAACAAACATGTTCTATTTATGTATAGCATTAGATGTTACTTATATTGTCTTATGGACATATCATCGACCACAAGTTTACCGGATATACTCTAGCCATCATCAAGGAACACAAAATTGGCGAGCACTGATTCTACAATAGAAGGTGAGATGTTGGTACACATTTCGGCGAAATTTGGATACTGGTGATTTACTGTAAATACGCTTGCGCTACCGCTGCAACTGTGATCGCTGACAGTACGAGTATTATGAGTTGAATGACACACCGCTGGGCTGATTAAAAGTAAGGGTGTGAAATAAATTTTATGTCACTTTATCACAAAATTTATTGAGGACTTTAAGAAAGATTTATATGAATATAAATTCATAAAAAGCTACAAATTTGAATTGCATGCAAAATGTCTCTTTACGCTTTTACTTCGTTACTGAATTGAATATAACACAAGAACATTCTAAAGATGTAGTGTTTTTTAATTTGTAAAGAAAACATTTTTTTTATTTTCATGGCAAACTAATACAGCAATTTCGTTCAGCAAAGATTGACAATAATTGAGTAACAACATTTTTATGGAAAACATACAAATATCTTTTTTTTTGCTATTTTATAAATTTAAGCAATATTCTTAATTCAAAATTAGCCAAACATTATGAGTTTTATTTAAACAATATGGCATTTATACAACTTAAGCTAAGGAAGTCTAAATTATTGACTTTCGCCAAAACAATAAGTCACGTAAACGGATAAACAGGCTAACAAGTCGCCACGTAAGGTCACAAAAGACAAATTTAAACGAACATGACATTCTTTATGTTTGTTCCGCATGTTTGATATCGTTAAACAATCGATGCACGAGAAGTTACAAAACGCGAAAGTGGGACAATACGTTGTTATGTTGCTTATGCCAAAATCGCATTTTAACTGCTTTAAGTAAAATACTCAAGAGTAGTAATGAATTGATTTTATATTATTAACTAGCTAAACCAGCGAACTTCTATTCGTATCGCATGACATTACTAACAGTTTTGAAAATGGAAAAAACAATGTTGTTTTCCTATTTTCCTTAAACTTTTTTCTGGTTATTCCCTACATATGAATCGTCTCTTGATAATAACTAACACAACAACCCTGTGTTTGTCCGGGCTCCTTTGCAGGATAGACCATCTGTCTTCCTACCAGGCAGCTCGTAAAAGGCGAGCATAGCCTTACCGTCACTAATACAGTGACATCTGACTAGGTGGCAGAGTTTGGCAGCGACTCACCCGGATTGGTACTACCGCCTTTCCTATTCCTTCCGCCATAACGTCCAATGCTTGCCATTAACGTGTTCCGGTCCGGAGGGTAATTTAGCCGGTAAATTTGCTTTTGGTCGAGGCCTAACATTCCGGTCTCAGGTTGCCAATGCACCATTACCACCTTTGGTGTCTCTGGGCGACGTGAATTTCTTACTATCAGGAAATCCGTCTGCTTGTTTTCCTGCCAATTTTATAAAAAACAAAAAAGAATCAGTAAAATCGGATTAATGTTTATGTACAAAGTATGTATATATGTAGCACTAGGCTTTCTTATTACAGAAACACACGTAAACACACACGTCAAGTCCCTTGCCGAGTAGGCAGAGAGTGTCGAGTGCCAAGTGTCACGATCATTGCAAAGCTGCCAAACTTTCCTCATGTTACTTTTTTATGTGTGAGTTTAGTGAACACGCACATGCCTCTCCTGATGATAAAAACAACCATGGCCTATTGACACCATAGATGCTACAGGTGCGTCGCTCACCTGTCGCAGGGATGTAAGGCCTATTGTGCAAGTCTAACGACTACCAACATGACATGATTGAGTCAATCGACGACAGGAATACGTAAGGCGGTGGACCTCCACCCAGGCAAGTTTGAAATGAAAATTCAACAACTTAAGGCTGAGGTGCTAAACCTTTTGCATAAGGTCTACTCTGCCGTCCATAGCGGAATGTAGTGAAAAACTATGACCTGAAAACGTATCGAAGAGCGGGTTAGGGCGTTCCCTGGACGCGACGCGTACCGATCCGCCCTCGTCGGTACGAAAAGAGGCAGATGCGGCGATGGGGGCCGCCACCCATCACGCCAGGCCCGTACAGGCAAATCGAGGAGTGGAGAGTGTCAAATTGGCACGTGGAATGTGAGAGGGGAAATGGAAGCGAAGATAAATGAATTGATTTATGTAATGAATGAGAGATGCCTGGATTTACTATGTGTAACGGAGACTAAGCTAAAGGGTAGTGATATTTTTGATCTCACAGGTGTCAGGTTGGCGCTCTGGTCTGGTGTATCACAGAGCGATCACATCCGCGATGGGGAAAGTATCATTTTATCGTCTCGCTTAGCCTCAGGCCTGAAAAAGTATGGTTTGAATGGTCCGATACTGCTCTGGGTCCGTACTAAACTAGGAGTCACGCGAGTTTTTGTGGTAGCATCCTATGGTCCGGTCGACTCATGACCTGAAAAAGTTTTGGGATTCTGTAAGGGATGTTCTATATATGGTTGGAGGAAATGAAAAAGTGATTATGTGTGGTGACTTGAATGGTTGGGTGGGAACACGACGGGACGGTTACGAGGTCGTTCTTGGACCCTGTGGTAATAAGATAGTGAATGATGCTGGTAAGTATATTGTGGATTTATGTGTGGAAAGAAATCTCCTTGTGTCTAACACAATGTTTCAGCATAAGGACATACATACGTATACATGGAGAAGGCATGATCAAATGAGTATGATAGATTTAATTTTGGTTGATAGTCGCCTCCGGAAGTTTTTAATGGACACGAGAGCCTTATGAGACCCAACTCTTAACACGGAATACTACTTGGTTACTAGCTGGCTTAGGTGTCTGTTTAAGAAGTGGAGGCACTGGCGAGTCCGAGTTCCATTTGGAGGGCTTGAAATGATTAAGAGAGAAACGTTGCAGGACCCGAGTGTAGGGAAGCATGTATGAGAGTCAAGTCCAAGACAGGCTTAATAATGTGTTTGGCACACTATTCAGCCGGACTTAGACGTGGATGACTGTTGGAAAGTTTTGAAAGATAGTATGGATGAAAAAGTATCTTCACGCCCATATCCCCGAAGAAGGAGGCAGAGGTACAAACAAGGCACCCACGACTAGCCGAAGACACTAAGTCCCACAATTTGATAGGTGGCAAGCCTATCGCCAACCGGGCAAATTTCCAATCCCGACCAACATTTTTATTTAATTAGAAAATTGGAAAAATCCAATTTACTTTTTGTTGGCCGACCCGGGATTCGAACCCGGGACCTCATGCAGTCAAGTCCAACACCCGGACCGCTAGACCACAGAGACATTGGTTGATGTCTATGAATGGTAATGAAATATGATTCACAAGTCTATGAATGGTGACGCATGGTGGGATGAGGAGGTAAAAGCCTCCGTTGAAAGAAAGAAGAAAACTTGGCTAGACTATGAATCATGTTTGCAGTCGAATGACAGTATGAAAGATTTGAAGAAATAAATGTACCGTTGTTGCAGGAATATCACCAAACACTTAGTGAAAGAGAAGCGTGAAAGGGAAAGTACGAAACTAGAAGAGAGGTTGGCTAACAACTTCGAGATGAACACCAAACTCTTTTGGAGGGAGGTGAAGAAGTCTCGGAGTTGTTCGTCTGCCTCCCGAAGGAATAGAATTAAGTCTAAGAGTAGTTATATTCTTTTAAGCACGCATGACGTGTTAAAACGATGGAGTGAATTTTATGGAGATATGTATATGAATATGCCCAAGATGCTGCCGCTGGTTTGGAGTACTCAAATGACTCGGAAATAGCGGAGGCATCTGACGGCATTATGATGGAAGAAGTTGAATGGGCGATAAGAAGTATGAAATATGGTAAGGCTGCGGGAGCAGATATGGTTAAAGCTGAGATGATCAAACTAGGTGGTCCTGCCATCCGGGACTCTTTCTGGGTTCTTTGTAACAAATATCGAAAGACCGGCAGAGTACCCGAAGACTGGTGACGTGCGATCATCGTGCCCTTGTATAAAGGCAAGGGTACACGCATGGACTGCACAAGTAACAGGGCCATTAGTTTGATCAGTTTAGCATCAACAGTGTATGGAAAAATAGTTGAAAGGGGGATGCAGGGGATGTCCGATGGAACATTGTGGGAGGTTCAAGGTGGTTTCAGGTCTGGAAGAGGATGAACGGATTAAGTGTTTTCGCTCCTCAACATTGTAGAGAAGCATCCAGCTGTGGGTCAGAGGGTTTTCATCGGTTTTGTGGATCTCGAAAAAGCGTTTGATAGAGTTTTAGGTAAGGAACTTTGGGATATTTTGCCAGATTATAAGATAGTCGGGTCGCTGCTGCGTGCGGTGTAGTCAATGTATTTAGACTGCAAAGCATGCGTGCGGGTGGATGGCAACATATGGCCTTGGTTTGGTGTTAATATTGGCGTCAAGCAGGGTTGTGTGTTGTCAGCACGCTTGTTTATCTTAAATTTGGGCAAATATCTTCAAAGATTAAGATCATTGAATGTGGGAATACGTATGTTTGACCAAGTGGTGAACTGCCTGCTTTATGCAGATGATGTTGTACTTTTGGGCTCTACACCATCTGAGATGCAAACACTGGTCACAGTTATGGAAGAAGATAGTAAAGAAAGGGGCTTACATTTGAATGCGATGAAAACCAAAATAATGGTTTTTGAAAGAGACGTAGCCAGAACGGCTGTAACTGAGAGTACGAAGAGAACAAGTGAATGAAATTGTATATCTTGGTTGTGCTTTTATCAGGGATGGAAGGTACACCGCGGATGTAGAGAAGAGAGTGAGTGGTAAGCTATTCCAAAGCGTTGTTTTGAGTCAAAAAGCTAGACTCGCTTTGCATTTTGTGCTTATTCCAACGTTATTGTATGGAAGCGAGAGTTGGGTATGTCAGAAGGAGCATGAAAGTAGGATGAATACGGTCAAAATGAGAGCACTACGGAAAATCTGTGGTGTAATGCTCGCTGACCGTATTCGTAATAGTGAGATCCGGGAAAGAGTGGGATTGAAAGAAAGTATTGGTGTTAAAATGCGAAAGGGCATGCTCCGCTGGTTCGGCCATGTGGAAAGAATGACAGATGAAAGATTGACAAAGCAGATATTATAAAATGCGAATGTGGATAGATAGGTACCCGGGGAGACCAAGACTGACATTTCACGATCAGATCAATCGGATATTATCGGAGGGTGGTGTCAAGAGTCTCCGAAACCAGCGTGTGTGTATGAAAAGGGTAATGAATGTGAAGGAAGCAAGACAGGTTTGTCAGGATCGTGAGGTCTGGCACTCAATACTCTCTGCCTACGCCGTAAGGGACTTGGCGTGAAGATATGTATGTAATTAATAAAATACGAGTTTGAAGATGTTATGGTACCTACATGGATTGGATGTAATTTACTATTTGTTCTCGCCTCAACTTCATAATCGATTAAGCCAAAAATTTTCATAACCGTAGCCTAGAAGCTGCAAAACGGCAGAGTTATCTACACTTTAACCCTGATTCTGCATAACGAACCAAATTAATTAAAAAGCAATAAAATTGCAATTAATTTGCATGTTTATAGTTTTTCAAATAAAATCGAAATAAGGAATCAATGTAAATATATGTTTTTAATGAGTTCTGTCAATATAAATGATATATTGAGTCAATATTTTAATATTTAAAATATCAATATAATCCACAGTACATTCTTCTTTTTTCAAATTAAAAATCATTGACAGATCAATGTGACTTCTAATTTTAGAGCCTTTTATTACCAACATAATGTTATTATTTAAGCAATTTTGAACCAACTCTATAAAAGACGAAGTTAACAATTCGTTTATATACTTATTTTATATGCTTTTTAAACGATTACTCAGTCGACAACATGATCATAGAGATAATTTTCTTGTCTTCCGAAAGACAATAAATATGACAAGTATGGACTAGAATATATTAATAGCTTGTTAGTTTAAAATGTGTGTGTGTGTGTGTGTTTTCTCGCTACCATAATGAAACTAGTGTTGTATTTTCCTTTGTTATCGGGTTCTCGTTAAAAGGATTTGTAATACACGAGTGAAACTGCATGCATTTATTTAAAAGAAAATGTTTTATATTTATTGTTTTTACTACCAATTTTAACAAAAACAGAGAAGTAATCACGACTTTAATTATTATTTTTCTTGGGTAATGTTTTTTATTAATGAGTCGTGAATATGCTATATCCAGCATGGTCTGACAAAAACAAGTCTAATATAAATATTTTGAACTAAGATAGTCTCGGAGGTAGTGATTTGAATTGATTACTTTATGTGAAATACATTTTAAACTAAATGAAGTTAGCGGGTTAGTCCTCCCGCGCATGAACAATTTACGAATAGATATCGATATAGTACCTAGTAGTCAATGAAAATTGGTTTAGCCGTTTCGGCGTAAATATGTGTGTTATATTCAAACATAAACATTTACTTTCACAATATCCGTAATGATTGTTAATTAATTCTAAACTCTTAGTTTTATTGCGAATTACTTGCTTTTATATATTGGGCGTTTTTTTACGTTAGAGGTCACTTTTTTATGGTAAGAGAGAACCATGGTTTTTAGATGTTACAGGTGCGTCGCTGTGCTGTAGCCGGGATGCCAGGCCAATTGTAAAAGTCCACTGGCTACCCTACCCTCTGGACCGGATCATGGCAGAGTCGTTATAGGGGTAGGATAGGTAAGGCCTTCGATTATAACTCGGGCCAAGTTACTGCATAACACTTATCACCAGTTGTCTTGTTGGTGATAACTTATTTAACCAGTGCTCGTATCTTACAAAGAGGCAGATGGTTTATTTTAGTCAGCAGTCTGATCCAACACGGAGAACATTTCCTTGACGACTCTTAACATCATCCTCATCATTTGGAATTCATCTTTATTTGATTACTAAAGTAAAATGACTCATTTCATTTCATTTTTATTCAAAATAAGTACGAGTATATGAGTACATTTTTTCGGAAGTCAATAATGCCTTACTTAATAATAACAGAACATATATTATGAAATAGCATATCATTATAATTTAAAAAATATAAACATTATATTTTTATAGGTAAAAATTTAAAAAAAATATCTCAAAAACAAATTAAAAATGTCAATAAAGAAATGGAGAATAACATTGAAATAATAATTGAATTGAATTCTGAAATCCTATTATAACAGTAATAAATAAAAATAAAATAAATTATTAATATTTAAATTTAACATGTTCTCCAAAATGCATTGTCAGCAAAATATTCCTCAATCTTATAACAAGCTTTTCTCGTTAGGGTATTTTTGACATAATTTTTAAACTTTGTTTCCGATAATTTTTTGACACTTT